>QEPC01004837.1:491284-507581 GCA_003113815.1 Sphenodon punctatus | reverse complement strand
GGACATCCAGGCGGAGATATCAGAGAGGCAGTTGACGAGGCGTGAGTGGGCAGAAGAGGAGAGAGAGGGGGTAGAAAGATAGAGTTGGGTGTCATCAGCGTAGAGATGATATTGGAATCCGTGGGAGGCAATAATTTTGCCAAGGGACAGGGTGTAAATAGAGAAGAGGAGAGGGCTAAGGACAGAGCCTTGCGGGACCCCAACCGAAAGGGGGAGGGAGGAGGAGGTCGACCCAGGGAGTGAGACTGTAAAGGAGCGGTCAGAGAGGTAGGAGGAAAACCGGTCAAGGACAGAGCCACGGAAGCCCAAAGAGTAAAGCGAGTCCAATAGGAGCGTGGCTGCCACGTCCTGCATCCTCGGAAAAAGGCCAAGGACGCAGCACGTAGCAGCCTTGCCCAAAATGAGGTAAGGCTATGCAAAGTGCAGCAGCTCATGGGCCCGGTTGCTTTCTGCCCCGCCATGTGGCGAGCTCCGCTGGGGGGCTGTGAGCGGCGACCGCTAGCTCCACTCCCGTGTGGTCATGTCAGAGCCGGGTACGGGATAGTGGTCAGGCCGGGGGGAGGGAGGTGGGACAGGGTTGGGAGCCCACTCGTGTGACTGGCGCCTTGGTCCGCCCCGCAGCGGGAGGTCCGACAGCGGCCCACCTGTTTGGCTTTTCCACAGGGGGGCTGACCGTCTGCCCTGCTCCTCACGTTGGCCCCGCAGCATGATGGCTGTGCTTGCCTGCATCGAGACCCTCCACAGTTGGTGCGGCTGCACCCAATATGGCTGAGAGGAAGCTGTAGGGAGTAAAAAGTCCAGAGTTCATAAAAAGGAGACTGCCAGGGATATGAACCTGGGCTGCGGTAGAGCTGGGGAGAGTGGGTCCTCTCCATCAGGTATCGGATTCTGGGACATGTGGAGTTACCGCACAGCACTGAACTGGGAGACTTGGGTTTGAATGTTCTCTTGGCTACGGACTCACTGAGGCCTTGTTCTTGTGAAATGTTACGCCCTGGTTAATTTACTTTTAACCCAAGGGCAGTTTCCTCTGGGGTTCCATCCAAAGGGGGTGGAGTCACATCAGCAGGGGTGGGGCAAAGGAACTGCCACACCCCTTTCTGATGTAACCCCACCCCTTATGAGATGTTGCGACATCACAGAGCTCCACAGGGGGTGGAGCCTCTTTGGAAAGGGGGTGGAACAAAGAGGCTTGGCTAATATGGCTATGAACTCAGTGGCATTGGACAAGTCTCTCAGTGTCTCTATACCAAGGGGGGGGGACTTTTCTGTCTTGGGGGGGGTCCCACTTTGAAAATTTAGTACAGGTTCCAAGGACTGCATAGAAATTGCGAGTGAGAGTGCTTAAGGGGTGAACTCAAGAAAAGGAGGGCCCAGATCATGAATCTCTGCCATTGACCTGTCCCCTATCCTTGTGTCTCTGATCCCTTACCCTGAGCTCAGATTTTTAGTGGAGATAGAAACTGGATCCTGGAGTCAGATCCAGAACTGGAAAGGGGCTACATAATATTTTTTTTCCCCATAAGAGGGCAGCTGATAAAGAAATTACATTTGTTCAGTGGGGCTTCGGTCTTGTCAGTTTCACTGCTGGGGTGAACCTTGAAGGAGTGTGTGTTTGTGTCTGTGCCTTGCCTGGTTCACTAGCCCAGAGCTGTGCCTTGCAAGGAACTTTTCCTTCTCAATTTCACTAGCGGGGAGCTGTGCCTTTTTTTGGTGGTGGTGGTGGTAGTGGGGCTGTGCCTTGTCAGTTTCACCAGTGGAGCTTTTAGACTCCTATTTATGCTGCTACCTGAAGAGCTCCCCCTGTTGGTCAGAATTAATTGTGGGCGGGGGGACAGTTAGCATAAATATGGAATAGCATGAACTCTTGTTCATACTTTCCCACCTCAAGGTGACATTGCAGTGTGGTGTAATAGCTTAGTGCGCAGTACTTGGATCAGGAAGGGGGGGGACCCCATTTCAAGTCTCGCCTTAGCCAGAAACTCACTGGGTGACCTTGGGCCAGTCACAATATTCTCTTAACCTAACCTACCTCACAGGGTTGTTGGGAGGATTAAAAATTGTGTTGATTTATTATATGCGAAGTGCTCCAAGTGCCATGATGGGGGGAGGGGGCACTATATAAAAATAAAGATGATGATTATGATTGATTGATTATTTTGTATTTTGTATTATAGTATTGTTTAGTTTATTTGATTTGTATTTGTATTGTATGCGTTCTGTGGCGATGGCAGAAGCTAATGGCAGCAATAAAAGTGAATTGAATTGATGATGATTGATTAATTATTTATTATTATAAAGAAGAATGCCACAGGGTTGGTTTTCCCAGTGGTTAATGTAACATGTAGAGCCGTCCATTTGTCTCTCAGCCTCAGTTCCCCATCTGTAGAATGGGAACTGTAACGACCCAGCTCACAGGGTGGTTGTGAGGGGGAAAGGCTTACCTGCAAAGCTATTTTGAGCACCGGAAGTGCTATTTAAATGGTTAGTAATAATATTGTCAGTGGCTGTGATCCAAAACCCACTTATTCTGGAGTCACTCTGGGTGTCAAGGGAGCAACTCCAGGGTAAGTGGTTCTGGACTGCAGCCAGTATCTCTAGCTTCTTCAAAGCCTTTCGAACTTGACTAGGGAAGCTTGTCAGGGAAGCTGCATTATGACTCTGGGAGGCTGTCACTGTGCAAAGACAAGTAACTGTAATCGTTTGATAAGAGCATAATACTGGCGCACGGGCATAATTATTGGGGGAAGGATACGGGGGACACAGCCCCATCAAAGTTAGGGGGGACGGTAATAGCCCTGTCCCCCAATATAAATTGGGGTGCCTGACAGTGGAGCGACCCCGTCGGGGCTCATCAGGCCCTTGGAGCAGGCAGATCGGAAGCAGCGGTCTCTTCCCCCTGCCCCATACGTGACCAGCCCCGGTGGTGGCAGGCAGACAGGCGATACTGCATTGAGCCTCAGCCAGTGAGATGGCCCCTAGACAGGGCTGATCTTAGAATTTTTTTTGGGGGGGGGGGGCAGGGCGAAGATAAAATGCCAGCCCCCTGGGCACATGCTCCGTGGGGCCCGAAAGGTGGGGCCCCACTGGGAGGGAATGGGCCCCCCAGAAATAGCTAGGAGTGGGGCTACATTGGGACCCCCCCAGAAAGAGTGAGTCCCTGGTTGGTCACCCTGTGGTAAGGCTGGTCCTGCCCGTAGCCATCCCAACCCTCACTGCTGACCTGGATCCTCTTCTCATTCTGCTCCAGCTTCCTTTATCTATGTGGTGGTGACGCCTGGTGTCGGGGGGATGGGGAGGAAGGGATATTTGGGGGCTGAGACCCCCTCCCCCACATAGAGGAAGTAGAGAATGAGAAGAGCACAGTCAGCCGTGAGCATCAAGACAAGGAGCAAGGACTGTGCACAGGGTCAAGTATTTGTATCTGTATCTGTGGTTTTGTGTTCGTTTGTGTTTGTATCTTTACCCGTGTTTACTGCACTTCCCCTTTGCTGCCAATGTGGAAAACACAATGAACATGAATCACTGCATATGACTTATTTTGGAGCAGAAGTGCATAAATGTGGTTAAATTAAAACGGTTGCTAAGTCTGCTACCAATTTAAAAAGGAGGGGGGAGGATGGAGAATATGGATGACTTGGTGCGAAGGTTGTTAGCTTGGGGAAGTAGGAACAAGGCATGGATCTGGATTGGAGGGGGTTGCTGGCTTAGGAAAAGGATCAGTGGTTTGGGAAAAGGGGAATGGGGAGGTTGCTGGCTTGGGGAGGGGGGAACAGGACATGTGGCTGTCTCACCAGAAGTGCGTGGTCTGTTCGTGGCGGTGCACATAGACCTGCCTCCCGGCTGGATCCATTTGAAAACAGCCACTGTTTTGAGGCAGCAGTGGCCGCTGCGGGTGGGGAGGGCTCACTACAGGCTCCCCAAGCAGGCGGCTACGCTGAGAGTCGGAGAACAGCCCAGCTCCAAGCTGGATAACATGTACTGCGCTTTTGGGGGCCCAGTTTGAGACCTGGGATACCATGTTTTCCAGGAAATTTTGGGTTCACTCAGGACCTGAATACACAACCCTAGTATGTGGCTGTTTTCACACGAGCTCAGTAATACTGGTATTAGGGGACAGGTGCTTAGTGCCTGTTTCTCTCACTGGTCCCCGGGCAGGTGGCGCGGTGGTTGATTATCAGAAGGCCCCTGGCTTGGGTCCGATGCTGCTAAAAGCGAGGTTGGTTGTAAATAAATCAACAACAGTTCAGGAGCTAATCCTGTGCCAGGCAGCCGACCTCATGTGTATTCCTGGCTGGACATTGAGTAGGGGCCAATTTTGGCTGACCTTGTTCCAGCTGGGTACTTGGTACAGCATCAGCCATGGCCGGAGGGATGGGGTGGGGGGCGGCAGTGTAGCCATTATTTTTAAGGACACGTGGTCCGTTAGGCGGTATCCAGGGCAAACTTTGTTGGGTATCGAGGGATTCCATCTTGTGTTCGATTTGGCTGGAGACAGATTAGGGCTGCTGCTAGTACACCTACCTGTAAGGCAGCATCCCTGCACGCTCTAGCGAAGCTGGTGTTGGAGGTGGCCTTGCGGTTCCCGAGGACACTAGTCCTGGGGGACTTCAACATTCATGCTGACGCCAGCCTTGGGGGAGCAGAGCGTGAGTTCATGGCCGCCATGACAACCATAGAACTGTCTCAGGTGGTTATGGGCCTGACACATGATGGGGGACATACCCTGGACCTGATTTTTTGCACCGGCCTTGAGGCGGGGGATCCGGTGGTTGGGAATGTGTTAGCTGTGCCCTTGTCGTGGAAGGATCATTACCTCCTATGGGTCAGTCTCCTGGCGTATGTCTGCCCCTGGAGGGGTATGGAACCAATTCGGTTGGTTCGCCCCCAGAGACTTATGGAACCAGAGAGGGTCCAGAATGCTCTTGGGGAATTACCCTCTGGTGTTGAAATTTCGCTCAATGACCTTGTGGCTCTTTGGAACACTTTGCTGACTGAGGCTATCGTCCAAACAACTCCTAGGCATCCGCTCCCCGAGCACTGGTTTATGGAGGACCTGCGGCCGCTGAAGCGGGAAGGGCGGCGGTTGGAGCGGCCGTGGCGCTGTACTCATGCTGAAGCCGACAGATTGTGGCATAGAGTTAGTTTAAAAAACCTACGTCGTGGCTGCGTGGGCAGCAAAGAAGGGGTTCTTTGCTGCTCTCATAGCATCCTTGAAGTCACATCCAGCTGAGCTTTCCCAGGTGGTGAGGGGGCTGGTCAGTGCGGTCTCCCTCTGCCTGGAACTGGAGTTTTCCAGTGCTTACTGTGACATGTCTGTTGACTTTTTGTGTGTGTATAAAATCGCTCGTATTCACCACAACTTCAATGCCACGTTTGATGCAGTGGAAGAACCAGAGGTTATGGAAGCCCTGTCTTGTTCTGTTGTATGGGATCAGTTTCAGTGGGTGTCGCCCACTGATGCGGGGGATGTCCTTGGGGCGGTCAGAGCTACCTTTTGCAAACTGGACCCATGCCCGTCCTGGCTGGCTCAGACCTGCTGGGAGATGTTGGGGCCATTGCTGGCAGGGGTGGTCAGTGCCTCCCTTATGGAGGCCAGATTGCTGGGATGCCTCAAGGAGGCGGTGGTATGACCTCTGCTCAAGAAATTATCTCTTGACATTGACTCCCATGCGGTGGAGCTGGGAGAGTAACGCTCAAGCCGCTGCCTGGAACCTTGTATATTTCGTGTTAATTTTCACCTACCTGATAGGGCGACGATCTGGGGCGCTGCAGAGCGGGGGTGGAGCCAGGGACCTGCGGAGATAAAAGTATTAGGGCTCCATGGGCGCAGGCCGAAGGGCAAGAGCACAAGGGTATTGCCCTTAAGAGCAGCCCTTGGAGCAGACCGGAGCTAGGAGCCAATATGTTATATATTTTGGAAAATTGTGGACTGTTTATATATATATAATATTATAAGTTGTGGGATACATATATCGGGCCCTAGTAAAGGCCTTTGCTAAGTAGGAGTGGGTTGTGTGTTTTCTGTGGTGGGCCTTGAACTAGGGGAAAACCCCAGAAGTAAGTAAGACTGCTGTATTAATAAGAGTCTGACCCGTGCCTTGTAGTGAACTTGTGGCACAAGGCGCTGGTAAGGTTTAGGTGGGGGTTGCCTTTTAAATTGGTTTTATTCTGAAACATTAAAGGGAAATATAGGACCCGGTTGTAAATTGTGAAGTGGGAATAGAGGTAAAGGGAACAAGGAGCATTCTCATTGGGGCAAGGGGGGGAGATAGTATGGTTGGCTCCCCAACTGAGGATAGCCTGGGGGGAACTATATCTAAAAAGAGAGGGTGCCAGTTGGTTAGAACTCCGGACAATGAGGGCCCCAATTTGAAACAACTAAAATTGCAGGACCTGGGGTTTGGGTTAGTGAGAAGACAGACCCCACCGGCATTCCAAATTCCGATTTCTAACCGTTTTTCTATCTTGGGTGAAAATTCAGGTTTGAGTGAGCAATCTCCAACAGGGTCGGAAGAGGTACTTGGGAGTAAAGAGCTGTTGAATTCTGCCATGCACAGTTCCTCGGACACTATTAAAATATTAGGGGATCAATGTATGCTAATGAGTAGCTCGATAGAGAGCTTGTTCAAAGGGGTAGTAGAGATGAAGGGAACACTGGAGAAAGTGCATCAATGCCTTCAAGAGGTGGCCAAAGATGTTAAAAGCATAGTTGCTCATCTATTTGCTATTGCCCCCCCCCCCGAGCCTTCAACCAGTAAGAACATGCTCTATCCCAATGAACCCCCTGGGAGGTAAGACAAGACAGGCTCAGATGGCGATAGGAGCAATTCAGGATATAAAAAATAGGGAAAAGTCTAGCGTCTTACAGGTCAAACAGATAATGCTTTCTGATCCGAAGATACGGTGATTTCAGACGTTATGGGGCCCGTTGGCCCCATACCGAAATCACCCAATTCATTCCCCGCCGGGGTCACCCCGTCATGCCATATCAGACGTGCCGGGGGATCCCAGCGGGGAATCTGGGAGGGGGCGGGGCCGCACGGCGCAACGTGCGGCCGCATGGCCCCGCCCCTTCCACGCTCCCCGCCGCCCGCCCTCTGGGGAGACGGGCGGGCGGCGGGGCCAATGCGGCCGCAGCATCCGGCCGAATTCGCCATGGTCAGACGTTACTTTTTTTTTGGTCCCCGCTGGGGATCTCTTTGACTACTCTTCCCGGGACATTCCCCCGGCTAGCCCGGGAAGCGTGGTTCAAATTGACCCCATGCGGGTATTGACCGTGGCGAACAACTGGCGGACGCCAAACAGACGTTCGAGACACATTGACCACAGGTGGGTATTCACCGTGGTTCACTGTGATCTCGTAACGTCTGAAAATACCCATAGTCTTGCTAAAGAACTTTTCTCTCCCGAATGCTCTGACGCCAGCCTGGTCTTCACAAAATTTTATTCGTTGGAATTTGGTTACCCTTCTACATTTCAAACTCCAAATAGTAGAAATTGAAAAGTTCTATTTTTTTACCGCCCACCGACCAGGCCTTGAGGCTGGTGATTTTCTTTAGGGACCCCCGGATAGTGGAGAAGATTGTCGTGGAAAGACAGCTATTATCCTCATGGGGGATTTTGGCATCTAGGGTTTTCTCGGCTTGGCCCTCTGAGTCTAGTGTAGAGCAGGATGGTCAGCAAGGAGGAAATGAGAGAGAGAGGGATCTACGTAATTCCTTGCAGGGGAGAGTTGAAGAAGTAGCTGATACCCAGGTATTGCGAGGATCATCCTCACCACTCGTTGAAGAGATGGAAATTGGGAGGGGTCAGGGCCCACTACTGGAGAGTCAGATAGGACAACGAGAGGGGGATCTAATCTCGTCTGAACCAATAGGGCCAGGAGGAGGGCCCCCAAGGGGGTTTCAGGAAAATCAAGGGCCCAAAGGGGGGGGAGGGTAGTAAGTAGTGTCGTAAGAACTAAGGAGGGAGCTATGTTGGAGTTACAGTTGGCACCTGTCCCACTCCCCTTGTGTCTTACCCTGGGGGTGGACAAACTCGGGGAGCAGGAACCCTTGTGGTCTGCTTCATTCCAAGCATTGGCTGCCCCAGAGCAGGGGATAATCTTGGAGAGGTTAAGGTATTTGCAGGAATTATTTAAACAAGCCACATTAGTTTCGGAGGGACAGGAGTTTAGTGGGAACTTGGGGAACAAGGCCCTTTTGCAACAGTTAGCAGTGGAGACTCCCCACAGAGAGATAGGAATACCCAGGGGACTGCAGATATTGGGGAATTCTCTTGAGATCATTGGTCAGAGTATAAGTGAAGGGGTAAATCTCCAGGGCAGGAGTGTAGGGCCTAATCTAGCAAAGGAAGGGAATCCTGCTGGTCTGGAAGATTATATACATGGGACGCAGAACTCACAAAGTAATTTCCCGAGAGGTTTTCAAAAGTGACACACGGTGAATGTTCCCGTATGGTCCCTTTTATCCTGGAACATAGCAGGTTGGAAAAATAAAGCGTGGGACCCCGGGTTTTTAGAACAAATAAGGGGTTATGACCGCGTATGTCTTCAAGAGACGTGGATGCAGGGTGACTTTTCTCTTAAAGGATTTGAGGTCTACTCAATTCCAGCGGTAGCCTTGCAGGGAAAAGCAAGAGGTAGATTAAGTGGGGGTATAGCCCTGTTAGTGGCAAAATCTACCGGATCTCAGGTCTATAGCCTCAGGTTTGCCCCCCTTTACTCAGTATGGAGAGTGGTTATGAGCAGTCCTCTTTTGACTACAATTATAATTAATGTTTATATTCCCCCTTTGAGCTCCCTTTACTATAAGGATGGGGTGTGGTTAAGTAAGTCTTAAGAACACTGTGCTGGATTTGAAAGAAAGGTATCCTTCGGAAGGGATAATCATTGCCCGGTTGGGCCTGAGAATTAACCAAACAGATTGTGAACTTCTGGATAATTGGCTACCCTCAATATTCCCCTGTTTGAGAGCTTCTAAGGATAAGAAAATAAACATGGCGGGAATCCAGCTGCAGGACCTTGTTGACTCAGTAGAGCTATTTATTTCGAATGGATCTTGGCCAGGAGATAAGGAAGGTGAATTTACTTATTCCTCACACCTGGGAAGAAGTATAATAGATTACATCATGATCGCAGAAGTTCTACTCCCGTGGGTGGTTGATTTTGCAGTACTGGATGCGGTGGATTCGGACCACTCTCCCTTGAACACGCTGATGCCTTGGCCCCAGGATCTGACGGATGAGGGGAGGGGGGAGGAGCCCAGGGTTGAATCTAGCTGGGGGTTGACGAGAAGTGTAGGTTTAAAGAGGATCAGGTGGTCTTCCCAGACCATTGAATTGGTCGGGGGGATGCTAACTTTGCAGTTTTTGGAAAGGGTCCTTATGGCCCAGGAGAATATTATACAGGAATATGATGATTTGATAGCCCAGTTGTTACCCTTTTTAACAGTACAAGGGGGAAATAGGCAGGAAAACCATAAGGCTCCACGGTGGTATGACATAGAATGTAGAAGTGCAAGGAGAGATCTCAATTGACTCAGCCGGAAAGGCAAGGGTTTTACTAAAGCTAGTCGGGGGGGGGGGATTTCTTAAAGACAAGAGGTGCCTAAAAAAAACTAATAAAAGAAAAGAAAAAGGCATACCAGCTTCATTTTTGGGATAGGCTTAGTCTGGCAGCGGAAGAAAGGAACTCAAATAAGTTTTGGATATTAATTAAATCCACCTGGGTTTCAGGTGTGGATAAGGAGGAAGTCAATATACCAACGAACAGATGGGAATCACATTATATTCTCTAAGCCCACGATCGGAATAGATAACCCTTTGCAATTTACAATCGAGTCTCTACCTCAATGGGGCCCAGTTACCGCAGATGAAGTAAGGGAACTGATTCTCCATTTAAAAACGCATAAGGCCCCGGGAAAAGATTTCATCCCATCTGAATTTTTGAAGGGGAATATTGATTGGTGGAGCCAGGTATTAGCCCTTCTGTTCACTCAAGTAAATAAGTCCGGGAAAATCCCTTTTACATGGCTAGAAAGTGTGGTGGTCCTTATCTTTAAAAAGGGTAACGTACAGGAGCCGGGAAACTATCGTCCCATCAGCCTATTGAGTGTGGTGGGAAAGCTCTACTCTAGATATTTATTGGCCAAAGTTCAAGGATGGGTGGACGCAGGAAAGTTAATAGGAGTGGAACAAGCGGGGTTTAAAAAGGGTGTGTCAACAGCGGATCACATATTTGTGATTGAACAATTGATTTCAAAGTTTGTGCTTAAGGGCAAGAGCTTAAGCCTTTATGTATGTTTTGTTGACCTTCAAATGGCTTTTGACACGGTCTGCAGGGAAAGGCTTTGGTTGAAATTGTTGAATTATGGTATGGATTGTAGATTATTGCTCCTGATTCGGGTCTTGCATACAAATAATTCATTGCAAGTAAGAGTGAATAGTACGGGAGCCCTGTCTGGGTCGGTTAAAGTTAAATGGGGAGTCAGGCAGGGCTGCATTCTTGCGCCCATTTTGTTCAATTTATATCTGAACAATATGAAAAGGAGGCTTAGGAGACTGTTTCACCCTGCAGAGCTGGGAGAACAGAAAATAAATTTACTCCTTTATGCTGCTGATACAGTATTAATTGCCAGGACACAGCGTTGACTTTAGCTCGATTCAATGTATTTCCATCAGCAGTTACTGAGGGTAGATTGGGAGGGATACCTCAACAAGAACGGCTACGTAGGGAGTGTAGTAGAGTTAACCATAAATATGTCGAGACAGTGGTACACATACTGTTGGTCTGTCCTGCCTACCAATTCAATTTATTTATTTAAACGCTGGCTTTCGCCATGGTCAAAAATAACAAACAACAGATAACAAATACAAATAAAAACAGGTAAAAACACAAAAGCACCAAGAAGTGGTCATACATAATCGATAAACTGAAGAAGCCAAAGCCAGAAAGGAAAAAAATCACCTGATTGGTGGAGGACTGAGCAATGGAGGAGTATCTACATCATGTTATTGCAGTGCGAATTCTAATAGCAAGCAAGGCAAAGGAAGCAAGAGCCTGTATGCATTTATTATCCTGGGATGCCAATAACCCGATTAATTTGTTCTTATATGAGAGACATATAGAGAGACTTGGGGGTTAGCCAAGTCTGCCTGAGAGTTTCATAAAAAGGACAAAAGAAAATAAAGTGTTCCAGATCCTCAACCACTGAATTGGTACAAAGGCAAAATCGTTGATCATAAGGTACACTGTTGTATCGGCCGTGCACCACAGCGGTGGGAAGAAGCTGAAAGTGGAGGCATGTAAGGGCTCTCCGCAATGTACCGTCCTTCAGTATATTCAAATAAGGCTCGATTCTATGGAGCTGCTTGAAAGAGCACAACTGGGGGGCTACTTTCCAGGAGGCCAGCGCGGTCAGATCTTCCTACTTGGAAATATCTGATAACCTTTGCTTCACCAATTTTTTTTTGCAAGAGTAGGCTCTTTCCTCAAATACAGGGGCCTGAAAGGCCTGCTTTGGATAGATGGATCAAGACTTGGGAAGTCCAGGGGTATCCTGGCACCCCCCAATGTTCCAACTCCTCCTCCAGGCAGAGCAATGATAAGGAAGGTTCAGCCTGGTTAACTAGCCTAAGCCAGTATCCCAGAGCCAGGCGCTTCCTGAGACAATCTATAGCCAATATACCTGTCTCAGCTCTAACCACAGAGGCGGGAACATTCTGGGGTACCCTCAGTAGCCTCCTCAGAAATAAGTTCTGTACCGTCTCCAGAGCCTGAGTGTCCATTGGGAGAGTAATCTCTGACCCAAAAGTAAGAATAGATTGAACCTTGGCTCGATAAACATCCAGAATAAGAGAAACATCTATTCCAACAGAACAGGATGCCAACCTTAGGATCCCCTTGTATGCCGTCCTTGCCTTTAAAGCAATTAGCCTCTTATGCCATTCCCAGATCCATTATCTGAGATAGAAATCCCTAAATAGACATAAGAGGAAACTTGCTGGAGCTCCATTCCTCTAATGACCCAGCTGCGCTTAAGGGTCCTTTTCTTCCCCATTACCATGATCTGAGACTTCTGCAGGTTAATATCCAGATCGTTCTCCGCACAGTAATCTATCAGGGTCCCCAGAAGATCACGCAGACCTCTCTGTGTCTGTGACAAGAGAACGATGTCGTCTGCATACATCAGTATGGGGAGGCGCCTATCTTTAATCTTAGGGGGATGACAATCACACAAAGCAAGCCTAGCTGGAAGATCGCTTAAATAGAGATTGAAAAGAAGGGGGGCCAGAACACATCCCTGTCTACCGCCCTCTTGATCCGGAAGGGTGCTGACAGGGAGCTGTCCATTCTTAACCTTACTCTTGCATAATTCTCTGTGTGAACCTGAACGAGAAAGGATAGTAAGTAATGGTCTATCCCCAGAAGGTGAAGCTTCTTCCAAAGTTTCTCCCTTGAGACAGAGTCGAAAGCCTTCCGGAAGTCGATAAAGGCCATGAAGATCGTCCCTGCCCTTATCCGCACATACTTAGTAATTGTATGAGTCAGAATGAAACAGTTATCAATAATGGAAAAGCCCTTCCGGAAGGCGTTCTGTTCTTGGGGGATCAGATTCTTCCCATAGGCCCATGTCTCAAGGTGATTAAGCAGCAGCTTAGCGTAAAGTTTGCCTATCACCGGAAGAAGACTAATGGGATGATAGCAACTTGGATCTCTGACATCCCCCTTTTTGAAAATGGGGACAATAATGGATATACCCCAGTTACGTGGTATTCTCATCGTACGATTGATAGTTGTAAAATACGAGGCCAACAAGGGAGACCATCAGTCAGGACAAGCCTGCAGGACCTCGGCCACGACAAAGTCAATGCCCGGCGACTTGTTGCATTTGAGGGAATTAATTGCCTCAGCCACTTGGGCAGGGGTAACCTGCGGGTTAAAGGATGAATTACTACTTTGGGGTGTAATATTGGGAAGGTCGGGGAGGAAATCGTCCTCATCTTCCATCTCTGACCCAAAAAGTTTTTGAAAAAAAGATATCCACACCCCTGCCTGAATCGAAACTGTACTGCCTCCTGTGCCCCTGAAAAACTCAGCATTGAGGGTAACCCAGAATGTTCTAGAGTCCTTCAAGGAAGCAGCCACGTATAACTTGGCCCAGATCCGTTGAGCGTGCTCGGACTTTTTCTCCTTGATCAAAGCCTTATAATGGCCCCTCACTATCAAAAATTGCGATTTGGATGCCTCTGAGTGCTCTCTGACCCAGACGCATCTGGCATACACCAGTAGGCGTTTGACCCGCCTACACTCCTGATCGTACCAGCTATGGGATTGTCGTCGAGCAGCTCTTAATTTGCGAGAGAGAACATTATCGGCGAGGGTCGAAACTGTCAAGGAATAATGTTCCTCTAACACATCGATGCTCAAATTTGAGCTGCTAACTGACAAGATAACCGCTCTAGAGCGACTCAGCTCAGGACTCCAAAGCAGGGAGAAAACCCGAGGTAATAGCGAGTCACTCCATCTGACCTGAGTCCTGCTATGGCACAGGATAGTTGACACAATCTGGGGTTTATATGGGTGTAAACAGTGCTTCACCTCCACCGCTAAAGCCAGATGGTCACTCTCGGGGCGAGGTATCAATAAAAATTTTAGAAACCTTGTCCACTGTGATGCCTGCACTACTATGTAGTCTACTACACTCCGACCATTGGCACTGACATAGGTAAAAAAAACCAATGAGTCTCCCAAACCTTGCCTCCTGTCTACCAAGAGTGGAGGGAGATATTTATTGTTCCTCTGCTTAGAGACCAAGGAGGGAGCAGGATGGAGGAAAAATTCTTGCTTGGAGATAAAAACCAGTTGGTTTCTGGAAAAGTGGCAAAGTTCTTGACACTAGTTAAAAATGTTAAGGAAAAATCCCTGATAGATTCCAGGACGGGAGGAGTCTAGGAGTCTTGAAGGTGAGGTTGTGGAAATTTACAATCATTTGTGAAAGTTTTAATCCCAGGACTGTGAATTTATGGATGATTATGGATAACATCGGGGATGGATTCAAAGGGGGGAGGAGGAGGAAATGAATTTTCACGGGCTGTCTTATGAGAGAGCCCGTGAAGTCCCCTGTGCCTAAAAGATAGTAGTAGTTGTTACCCACCAATGTCTTGGTAATGTAGCCTTAGCCATAGTATATGCTATATGCCCTTCTGCACTAAGTAAATATTTATTAGTAGACCAGTGGGAGCTCAGATTGCATGGGCAAAGTGTGCCGTCACAAACCCTGAGAAGGGTAAGGCATCTAGCTACTCTTTAATGATAGCAGCAGGACATGGTCACAGGGAGAAATATAAAATAGAAGGAGGGGGCTGTTCCCTGAGCCCCTTCAATTCTGCCCTTTAAAAGGGGTTTTTGGTTATAAGGTTAGGAGATAGTTGTGAGTCATGCAAGATGAAGGAGGCTTGGGAAGAAAGATCTACTTCCCCAGTGGACCCTAAATGTCTCAGTTAGGGTCTATAAGGGTTGTCTTTTGTTGTTGTTTTTGTTGTGTTTAAATTCCATATTTCGGAACGGGTTGTAAGGCGTACCACCTATAAAGGTTCTGCATATGATGCAGTCCACAGGAATGGTGTTTTGATGGGGCTAAGTGTAATGTGCGGAGGGCCAGGCACCATGCCTCCGCAGGATGCTTAGGCTCTTCCTTGTAGGGTGAAAATTGTGTTCCCTGGCAAAGAATGCAAGAAGGGGCCAGATGGGTGGTATAACAAGGTTTGGGAGGATGTATAGTCAACCTCCTGAGGATTTTGTGAATTTTATTTTTATATATATTTTATCTGCGATGGGAATTGTGTAATTGTATATTTTATTGTATTGCATATTTTTGTTATCGCCTAACAGGCTAAACAAATAAAATCTAAGTAAGAAGTAAGACTCCCCTGCCAGCTATTGGCCAGTCTCTAAACCTCCCTTTTTAGGGAAGGTTATTGAATGGGAGGGGGCTCGGCAGCTTCAGGGCCATCTGGACCGGTCCAGATGGTTCCTGGATCCCTCGCAGTCTGGCTTTCATCCGGGTTTTGGCACGGAGACTGTACTTGTGGCTTTCGTTGACTGCCGTGAGTTGGATCAGGATCAATCGACCTTATTGATCCTGTTAGATCTGTCGGCTGCTTTTGACACGGTTGATCATGAGATGCTGGTGGCCCACTTGTGGGACTGGGCTGGGTTGGGCGGGATTGTTCTTGAATGGTTCCGCTTCTTCCTGTCCGGGAAGACTCAGCGTGTCATGCTGGGGGACTACTCTTCGTCTCCCTAGGGCCTCATGTATGGAGTCCTGCAAGGTTCTATTCTGTCCCCTCGCCTGTTCAACATGTACAGGCAGCCTTTGGGCGAGGTCGTGAGGGGGTTTGGTGTGCGGGGTCATCAGTACGCCGATGACACCCAACTTTGCCTCTCATTTTCAACTGACCCAGGCCCGGCAGTCTCGGTGCTTACCCGGTGTCTGGCGGCTGTGGGGGACTGGATGAGGGCGAGCCGACTGAACTGAATCCTGATAAGACCGAGGTGATGCTGGTGGGAGGGGCCAAGGAAATGGTGACCCCTATCATTGATGGGGTTCACCCCCCCATTGGTCCCTCAGGTTCATAGTTTGGGGGTGCTCCTCGATTCGCAGCTCTGCCTGGATGCTCAGGTCATTGGCTGTGGCGAGGAGCGGAATTGGCTGTGGCGAGAAGTGCCTTCCGCCAATTACATTTGGTGTGGCAGCTTCAGCCGTACGTTTCACAGTCTGACCTGGCCACTATCGTCCATGCTTTCATCACCTCAAGATTGGACTACTGCAACATGCTCTGTGTGGGGCTACTCTTAGTGACAGTTTGGAGGCTGCCCCTTTTGCAGAACATAAGAACATAAGAAGTGCCATACTGGGTCAGACCAATGGTCCATCTAGCCCAGCATCCTGTCTCCGACAGTGGCCAATCACGGTGGCTTTGGAGAAGCACCCAACAGGTCACAATGGGGGATCCATTCCCAGTTGTTTTCACCCCAGCTCCTGTCACGTTCCCTGATCCTGGCTGGCTAATAGCTGCTAATGGACCTGCCTTCCAGAAACTTGTCCAATCCTCTTTTAAACTCAGCTATAGTACTGCCCCTTACCACAGCCTCTGGCAGTAGATTCCACAACCCAATTATACGCTGAGTGAAAAAATATTTTCTTTTGTTTGTTTTAAACTTGCCACCCATGAGTTTCATGGAGTGTCCCCTAGTTCTAGTACTAGCTGAGAGGGTAAATAACTGCTCCTT
>QEPC01004837.1:443865-460249 GCA_003113815.1 Sphenodon punctatus | reverse complement strand
AAAAAGCCGGCAGCTCGTTCTACACGAGACGCTGCCGCCGAATACGCGCATGTGCGGCCCGACGCGCATCCATTTCCAGCCGCGTCTGACCAGCCTCGATCGCCGACCCGGTCAGTTCGCGCACGGAAATGGATGCGCGTCGGCCGCGCATGCGCGTATTCGGCGGCAGCGTCTCGTGTAGAACGAGCTGCCGGCTTTTTAAAGAAACAAGCGCGGGCGCCGCCGCGCTCGTCTAAAAACGGCCCTAGTCTTAGGACTCAGCATAGATGTAGGTCTTTCCTATCCTACATGTATTTCCTAATAAAGCTACTTAAGTTTAAGTATGCTTCCTGCCTGCTTATTGATTATTAGCTACCCACACTCCTCTGTAAACTCTGCATTGGGCAAATGGATGCAATGATCTCACAGTCCTTGCATTTCCAACAGTTAATGAGGAGAGAGGGGCAGAGACAGAGAGTGAAAACAGATGTGATGCAGGTCCGCCATGGCCTGCCCGGGCCGGGAAACCACCCGCATGTCTGTTCCCCGGCCCGGGACTTAGATGCTGTGGGTGGAGCTTATTGGCTGAGGGGGCGGAACTTATTCCTCTTTTGCCTATTGAGTGGGTGGAGCTTATTGGCTGAGGGGGCGGAGCTTATCCCTCTGGCCTATTGAGAAATGTTGGGAAGTATGTGCATGAGGTGAGAGGAGAGGGAGTGCTTCAGAAGCAGGAGGGTATTTAGGGGCTGCAAGGGGAGGAGAGGCTAGAAAGCTCTGTAAGGGTAGGCATGGGTGCAGAGTTAGGTCCTAGAGGCTTCCCGTGACACTCCTATTTCACACAGCGCCCCATCTTCCATGGTTCTGGCCCCGCTACCAAACGGCGTATCCACAACAGCAGGAGCACCCTGTTCAGGACTGCGTATTTTAGTGCCCGCTCTGCCCCCCAGCCAGGCAGCAGGATGTCCGGCAGGAACTGCCACACAGGTAAAGGCGCCAGCAGAATTACGTCACAACGGGGACAGGCAGGAGCCAGGAGAGTGCAGCTACACTCCCGTGTCCCTCTCCCAGTGCCCATGGCTACATGTTCTGGCCCATGGGTGAGTAGGAGTGTCACAGCAATAACGCTTTAAAGTCGCCAGGTTTCCAAGCACTTCTGACTCTACAGAAGGACTGTAGACATGTCCCAGAGAAAATATACCCCTTAGTCTTAATAAAGCAATTTGCGTATTAATGTAAATCAGACACACCTATCTAATGTCCCCCTATTAACATGACTCTCTACTATCTAAACTCATGCTAATAACATTTCCAAGCATAACTAGGGCTATTAACTCCTGCAGTCATTAGAAGCAAAATGTGTTCCCTCAGGCCTGTTGTCAATGTCAACCCAGATCTGATTTTACCCTGGTGTGACACTTGAAGTTAGCATGGGCCATTGTTGGGGGCACCAAACAAAACGGAACCAAACTCCCTACGCATACAGGCGACAAAGGAAACTTGTATCCTTTTATTCAAAGCTGGTGCCCCCCCACCCCATTCGTTTCTCTCCTCTCCCTCCCCCCACCAATGGTGATCTGCCTCCTTCCTGAATCCGAAAACCAGTTGTAAAAAGCAAACCTTAGAAAATTAAAGTTCATCTTGCACATTCCTCCAGGGCTACAGGAAATCTATGGCTTGTCTCTCTCCCTCTGTCTGTCGCCTCATTCACACAACGCTCTTTTTTTAGAGCAGGTCGTGGCTTCCCCAGGACGTCCGAACCAGGGGAGGGAGATAAGAGGCTCTGCTGCCTGCCTGCCTGCCCTGCTTGCTGCTGCAGGGACTGGGAGCCCTTTCCTGGGCTCGCCCCTCCTCTGGGATTTCCAACTGCCCGGCCCTAGGCCCAGGCGACACTCTGCCCCTCCTCCCCTGGGGGGGGGGCGGCGGTAGGGCTTTCCCAGGACATCCGGGTGAGGGGAGGGAGATAAGAGGCCTGGAGCTTGGCGCAGCCGCAGGCCACACACCTAAGGGCACTTAGGCACGGCCCTTAATGGGCTCGGTGGACAGGAGGGGGGGCTCTGTTCAACAGGCGATCAATAGGGAGGGGTGAAATAGCTGAGTAGTGGTTTGTGTGAGGGGCCTGGGTAGTTTAGATTAGGGGGCAGCTTGTGTCCCGCTCCCTCCAGCCCTACGGCAGCTCAGGGCAGCTCACAAAACATTTAAAACAATATATTAAAAACAAGACATAGAGGGGGATTATTAAAACAATACAAACAACAACAAAATGAGGTAAAACCATTGGCAAACACCCCCCCCTTATGCCCCCCTCCCTCCCCCAAAGGCCCGGACGAACAGCCAGGTCTTACAGGCCCGACGAAAGGCCAACAGGCTGGGAGTCAGGCGAGCTTCCTCCGGGAGGGAGTTCCACAGCCGCGGTGCAACCACCGAGAATGCCCTCTCCATCGTGGCCCCCCTGGTTCACCCGGGGGACCTCCAAGAAGGCGCCCCCGGTAGACCTCAGCAGTCGCTCCACGGCCCGGGGAGTGTGTCACGGAGAAACATAGGTAAACACACGTGTAGCACGGGACTACATGTAGACTACAAGTCTGACAAATATGGTTCCACATGCATGTGATGTTACAAGGGAGAACTGTAAAATCCAGAGCAGAGATGTAACACGGGACAAACTCCAGGAAATACGAACAGATACCACAATGTGTATTCCAGGGCTCTCGCCAGGCAGCCCTGTTGACATTTAGATGGGCCTTTGTGTTTGCCTGGGTTGGTACGTGACCCACCCCACGATTCCCCAAAGGCAGGAAATCCGACACAAAGGAGGCTGAAGAGTACTTAAGCAAGCCAGTAAGTCACCTTAGGGGGAGAGGCTCTTCCATCCTAAAGCCATTTTGAGAACTGATCTACATGAGCAGGCTGGAGAAACATGAGCAGAGAGACATGATTTTGCTCTCTGCCAACTAAGAAGCCAGACCCAGTCGTTTACACCAAAGGACTGAGAGAAACTTATGGACCTGGGTAGGGTAATACGTTTACTTAGGAATTCAACCAGTATAAGTTAGGAATACGATATGTTTACCTTTCATTTCTAATAATCACTCGGTATCAACTATCTTGTTTATGTAATCAATAAACTTACTTCTTATCTTTATGAAGAAGTGTCTGTGTCTAACATTGGAACACAAGTGAGCAACAAGAGAACACAAGATCTTGAGAACACAGAGAATAAAGAGTCTATAAACGGGAAGGATAGGGCCCTTGGGTGACAAAGGAGTTTCATTGTGGCACACTTGAATTAGCCAGAGAGAGAAACTAGTTCAAGAGAACTGTGCACAAGGGAAACTGAGTCACTCAAACCCGGTAAAGTGGGGGTGCGGACCCCCAAACCCATGACAGAGTGAGGCGGTCTCTCAGGTAGGAGGGGCTCAGACCGTGTAAGGCTTCAAAGGTCAAAACCAGCACTTTGACTCGGGCCCGGAACGCTATTGGCAGCCAGCGCAGAACCCGGAGCACTGGTTTAATGGGCTCCCTACGGCCTGTCCCCATCAGGAGACGGGTCACTGCGTTCTCCACCAGCTGAGCTTCCGAGTTGTCACCAAGGGCAGCCCGACGTAGAGCGCGTTGCAATAACCCAGACTTGAGGTGTGTCACAAAGGAACATAGGGTCACACATGACCAGAGGGAACATACATGCACTGTTAATTTATAGAAACCAGTTTGTAACATGTACTGTTACGTTATAGAAACCAATCTGTGACCATGATGCCAAGCTGAGAGATGTTAAACTGTTACTGTAACAGTGCGAAAGAGGAGACATTGCTAAACAGGAGCAGCACGGCTCCCCAAGGGCATTGATATGTAAACACTACAGAGGTCTTTCTAAAAGGTGTGAGTGTCAGGGGGGAAGGGGACCAACACACACTCGATGCTTGTGTCACGCCCCTTGGATCTCCGCCCTCCCCTCGGCAGGTACACACTGGAGTAAGTGCCCATCAGGATACTATGTGGGCCACACGTCTCGACTGAGACAAGGCCCCTATCATCCTTGGGCACCGAGGTTAAAGACAGAACTAGGCCCCCACCGTCCACTCTGTCCAGAGTCACTCTCACACCTGAAGCTGGGAAGGGGAAGGTGTGAGTCATTGTGTAGGAAACCAGGAAAGGGAACCAGGTTGACGGGTCAGAAAGGGGACTTGCTCACAGGAGGGAGACGCAAACAACAGTCTAGGATACTTAATCACAAGGCAAACACAAGCACTTAGCTTTCGGTCGGCCGGTCTGCACTCAATCACCAGTGCTGAGTTTCCCCAGTGCGCTGCGAGCCGCGCAGAGCGGCGTACTGTGTGCGGCGGCGTCTCCACATTTTGGGGGGTTGCCCTGTCCGGCTGTTGCTGGGCCATAGGGGTAGGTGGAGCAAGGGGAGGAATTTGGGAGTGTGTCCGTTCTGTGGGAGCGTGTCCCCTCGCCGGTGGCCTGGGAGCTGAAAGCTGCCCCCCCCCGGCCCGGGGTTCTGAGTCCCCCCCATGCTCCGGCGGCAGCGGCCACTGACAGAATGTCTCTAACAGCAGCTTTAAGAATGTAAATGAAAGGAAACTACATACGTGAGTGAGCCCACAGGTTCAGGAGAGAAGAGGGGAAAACAAAAGGACTTTCTGGAAGACTCGAGAAGAAACTAGGGCTCCCCCCGCCCCCCAAGGACTTATAAGGGACATTCAGAGCCATAGAGAACAGTGTCAGTTGTGAGCTCACTCAACCTCAGACTCGCTGAGTCTCGGATTATAGCTGGAGTGCAGGAGTCTGTCAGCTAGCCTGCTGAAGCAATGTACTGAGATAAGAGACTTTGCTTTCTAATCAGCTTAAGGACTCGAAGCCCAGCCTCAGTGCATCTGGCTGAGAAATTGATCCAAGTGCATGGATTTTCTGTAGGGTAAGATCTTAACTAGGGACCTACTCAGTCCAGACTAGGAATGCGTTATTTACTTTTGTTTTATTTGCCACTCTGCGTTCAAACTATCTTTGTTTATGTAATCAATAAACTTTCTTCTTTACTAAGAAGTGCTTTCTCTTGTCTCACACTGGGGAACACGGTCTGAGTATCTTGTGCCCTCAAGCACTTGCGAACCCAGAGAGAAAGAGTCTGTGAGTGGGAAGTCTCTGGAGCTTGGGTGACAAAAGTGTTGTCCCCTTTGCAGGTCTGAATCAGCTAGAGAGGGAACTGATTCAGACGGGCTGCAAGTGACAGCCTCACCCGTCTCCTGCCTAGTGCTGAAACTCAGTATTCTAAATGACTCTGTTTTGGCCAAGTATCCCGGTATTTGACTCACTTTTACCGGGTACCAAGCAATCAGCCCGGCACTTGGTCCAGTACTCGTGTATCCTTGAATGAGCAACAAACGGTGCTTTTCCTGCCCCTATATAAGGGGACTCAGTACTTGGAAAATACTTGGTACTTGGTTTTATTTTACTGAGAATTTTACTGAGTACCGAGTATTCAGCCGTGTTACTGAGGACCAACAGTCGGAGCCGATCCTTGGAAATTTTGAAAATACTCACGAATAACATTTTTACTATTCATTGCAGCCTTACTCCTTCTCGCTTAAACCATCTTCGCCTCTTCTCCCACCCTGCCTCCCATGCCTGGAACTCTCTCCTTGAACACATTGGCTTTGCTCCCCGCCAACCTTCAAATCTCACCTAAAAACCCACCTCTTCCATCAGACTTTCCCTAGCTCCTCACCCTCCTAGATTGCTCGCTTGTGGGTGCTTCTCCTTATACCATCCTGTCCTTCAGGATTCCTCTCCTCCTCTTGTAACTAAGCGAAGAACGAGCACCTGCAACTTCTCAACTTCCTGAATGCGCCCCTGTCTCTCTCTACGTTCTCCCCTCCCTTGCCCATCCGAGAAAGGACGGCCTTAGAATCTCTGGGCCCAGGACTAAAATAAAATGCAGGATGCCCCATTGCCCCACCCTCAATAGCCCCACCCCTTTAATCTCTTCCTGCAGGGTCCTGCTTGCCTACCCTAGCTGGCGGGAAGAGGGGACAGGGCTTCCCAGGAGGCAGCTGAGAGTTGCAGGGTCCCACAGAAATAGCTCATTTTGAGGCCTCAGGAGCTCGGGTCCCAAGGCTATAAGGACTGTCCCCTCCAACCGCAGGGCCTGGGCCATGGGCCCTACTGGCCCTGCTTAAGGCTGGCCCTTTGTTCTAGATTAGGGCAGGGAACTGTCTCTAATCATGACTGTTCAATGCCAGGTTCATTGCTGGCACCATATAGTATTAGATTATTCATCAGTTTATTAATTAATTATTATTTCACTAATAACAACAATAATAATTCACGGTAATTATTAATGAGCCAAAGGGACATACGTCACTCTAGCTGCCTGGCAGAGACGTGGCAGGGTGCGGCAGAAGGGACGTTTTGTAGGCAGTTGGCATTATTCTCCCTTGTTCACTGTTGGGAATTTTGCTCCGTGTGGAGATAAAAAATAATAATCTGTTTTGAAACGTGAATATTTCATTTCCAAGGGAGCGTGAAATGGAGGTGCACGTGGGTTCGATTGAAGATTATTTCACTCCACACCCAGCCATTTCCTGCATCCTGAAATTAATGACGGAGGTAGGCGGGATGGTTGTGAAGGGAGGGAGCAGCCCTGTAACGAACCTGTCCGGGTGTAGACTAGGAATCATCCACGTGCAGGTCATTAATATTCAATTAATTCGATGAATATTCAAGCAGGACTGATGGGGTTGGCCAGGCTGCTGCTTTAATACTCAGTTGTTCGACCGCAGGAAATGGTTGTAAACGGTCACCTAACAGACTGATCTGCGCAGGGAAGGGACCTCGGGTGTCATTTAGTCCAGCCTCCTACACTGAGACAGAATCCGCTGAACCTAACTCCTCCTCGACATGTTTACCAAGCCTCTCCTTGAAAACATCTGCCCAAGGAGATTCCACAGCTAGCCTTCTTTGGCAACGTACTTTTATCTTAAGCAGATCCCCGAAAGGAAACAGGAAGCCAGAGAAGACATTTTCTTTCTTTCTTTCTTGATGGCGTTCTGCAATAAGGAACCAAGGTGGAGGTGGGGTGTGTGCGTCTGAGCAGAGGTGGGGTTCGACTGCTGTTACACACAGCATGGTTTTCCTAATATTTATATACCCTAAATCTATCAACCCGCAGTGTAACCCTCATTGCCTCTTGTCCTAGCGTCATTGTTTGCAAGTTCCATCCCTGTGCCAAGGCCGTATGGTAAAGGGCAGGCAGAGAGGCATTCTCGGTTGGCTGCTCCACAAGTTCGGAATTCCCTCCCTCAGGGGTTGGCCAGATGGTTCATGTGATCCACTTGAACCAGGCGTCAACCAAAGGTGATCTACCAGGGCCCCTCCCCATTGGCTCTGGCACTCCAAGCCAGGACCCCTTCCCTCTCCAGTTCTAGCGTCTCCGGGGCGGAGAGGAGGCCTCCCGTTTAGAGAGAGCCTTCCCTGCCGCACTGGAGAAGCTCATCTAGCGCACCTTTTCCCCAGAGACACTCCTCAGACCCACTCTGAGAGGCTGGCCCCCCTCCCCACACCATGATCTAACTATCGGTAGACACTAGCTTCGAAAAGCAAACCTCCTTTCTTAGTAAATAAATAAGCGCATTCGTTTATTTCTTTTACAAAAACACAGAAAAGCAAAAAGCAGCACATAACAGAAATATAAAATAACTCTGAATATCAGAGTATCCCAAAAGTTCATAGAGTCTTTCTTTCTTTAGGAAATCCTTCCAAAACAGCAAAACCTGAAGTCTTAGCCAAACAAAAGTTGCATTGTAAAATCGTTCTCATTGAACAGCTGGTTTCTCTATATTAAAGTTCGGTCCAAGTCCAATGCTGGTTCTGCTGTCTAAATGTCAGGATTCATTCTACCACACAGATCACACAAGTTCTGCTTTGTAACCCAAGACGTACTCTGCCGCGTAGTCCTCTACGTTAACGTTTTGCTGTGATACAACAGCTTCTTCAGGAGGAAAACGTTACATGAAGAAAGATAATATGCACTGTTTTATAAACATAAAAAATAAAATTGACGATGTGCATCTTAAGCTGTAGCAATAAAACGACAGACGCCTTTACCTTCTATAGGATATATATCCATTTCAAAATAGTAATTTCCAGTAAGAAATGCACCCTGAGGTTTAAAAAGATTTAGAAACCCTTTTGCTAAATTTAACAAAAACCTCTCACATTGGGTGCTACATGTAGAATAGGCAAGTGAAAGCAGCTTAACATGCTAAAAACAGCTTATTCGGGAAAAAACATGCATTAAGAAAGGTCACTTCCCAGGTTGTATTAAAAAAGGGGTGTATGTACTAGGTATTTATCCGCTTATTTGAAAGTGGATATATACCTTTCAGAAGGTAAACGTTTGCTGCAATCTTAATTGCTATAGTTTAAGATACCTCCTAGGCCCTAGCTGTCTTGTTCTAACTATCAGTAGATCACGATCTACCTCTTGGCCAGCCCTGAAGGACACCAAAGCGCGAGTCTGAGCGTTTTCTGGAGGTGATGCAAGACCTATTTGTTTGGTTGGGCCCTTAGCTGGTGGGGATAGGGTTAATTGGGGAATGTTGCACAGTTTATATTTTTATAAGTTTTTATTCTCTCATTTTTCTTATGGTAGTCTATTAGATATATAGTGCAAACCACCCTTTGGGAACATCAATCAATCATCATCCTTGTTTTTCTCAGCATCTTCTCCAATTTTCTTTCTATCCTTCAAAAAACGTGATGACGCCCCCAGCTGAGGCCAAGTAGAATGGCGTGACCACTTCCTGAATCTTCAATCTGATACTTCGGATATAATTGCAAACAACATTTTGTCTATTTTGCAACAGCCGTAGCACACTGCTGCTATTTTGCCTATCTTGCAACAGCAGCGCTGACTCAGGTTGTGTTTGTGATCTGATGTAACCTCCAGATTGTTCTCAGTTACAGCCCAATCTGAAACCTAGCAAAAGGCGACTTGAAATGTTGCACAGCAGCAAATTCGGTAGACCCATGGAGGGGTAATTTGCCATCCACCAACGGCTAATCAGTCTACCAAGGAAGGGGCTTCAGCAGGGACGTTCTTTACTTTAGAGAGAGTCAGAACACACGCCAACCCCTTGCAACAGGGGCAGATAGGGATGGGTGAACGCGGTTCGGAAATTTGGAGTTCGGCCCGAACTCGGCCTGTTCGGACGACCGAACTCGAACACGAACATGAACATACTGAACCAAACACCGAACGGCGAAATGACCGAACAGTTCGGTCAGTTCGGATCGCGTTCGAGTGGCAAAAAATAGTTCACTGGAGGTCGAACGTGACAGGAGAGGGGTAGTACTAGTCACTGAGGAGCAGACTTCCAGGCACCAGGGGTGGAGAGGCTTGCAAGAAATGAAACTATCTGCCTCCCCCCTTCCCAACACCTTCTGAGCTAGTCACTGTTCCTGAACAGCAGGCGTTGAGTAGGATTATTAGATTGCTTTAAGTTTCATTTCAATTTTGTACTGAAATGAAACTTAAACCTTAAACTGAAACCTTGTGGTGTTTGTGATTTCCCCCCCATCCCATAGATAGATAGATAGATAGATCACAACAACAACAAAACATTTTATTGGTTCAGCAAGTTTTGCTATTCACAATACATAAAACATAAATCATTTTACTATTCATATTTTTAAAACATAAAAGCTAAGGGGTAAATTAAGCAGCAGATCCAAAGAGGCATATTTGGTTAAGTAAATTAAGCTATTCAGTTCATCATTTTGTTTTCCCTCTCCACAATTAGATAGATAGATGGATAGGTTAGGGACAGTAGACAGTTGTAGGAGGTAGCTTAGTGATAGAGATAGCGTTAGTGATTTAGTTTTAGTGTTTGAAAGAGTAGGCCTGTGTACTTATTAGATAATCCATTTAGTTCATAGCATTTAAAATAGTTAATAGCAGTTAGATTTAGTGTAGATAGATATATATAATATTAAATAAAAAAATTATATAAAAAACCCCATATAAAAACAAAACAAAAAAATAAAAAACAAAAAAAGCATATAAAAGTTTAATAAAACCAAATAAAAAACCATATAAAATACAACAAAAACACCCATAACAAAACATTTCCCGAACGGCTGAACCCGAACCGAACGGCTGAACCCGAACCCAGTGAATGAACCGAACGGCCGAACCGAACGGATGAACCCGAACTCGGCGAACGAACCGAACGGCCGAACCCGAACCACAATTTGTTCGCCCATCCCTAGGGGCAGAGGGAAAGACACATAGTGCAGAAAGTGTTAAGGATTCACACAACCCACACTTGAATGAACCTACAGTTTGCCAGCTCCAGCGTGAGCTGTGTGTGCACAGGTATTGGAGAACGGGCCGGGAATGTTAATTGAATGAATCTAACCCCACTGGGGGGAAAAACACCAAAACAAACTCGTCTATGCTCATGTAGACAGGACAATTATCCATCAACCCTTGAAGATTTTGCCCAAAGAAAACCAGCTCGAAAATGCCATAAAGCTAGGTTGGAATGGGCCCAGGTGCAAAAGGTGGATGTGGGCCCCCCCATCTCTGCCCCTTCCTACCCCACCTCTGCTCACCACCACCACCCACCTTGGCTCCTTATTGCAGAACGCCATCATGAAAGAAAGAAAATGTCATCTCCGGTTTCCGGTTTCCTTTGGGGGATTAAGAATTAGGAATTAGCGCCATACTGAGTCAGACCAATGATCCATCAAGCCCAGCATCCTGTCTATATAAAAAGACCCAACGTGGTTTGGGAAGAAACCCTTCTTCAGGGATCTAATCCGTGGTGTTATCTGATGATAGAAAAATATTAAATGTATAAATACATAATAAATGTAAAATAAAAAATAAAACTAATAGCGAATAAGTTACACAATAAGAACATTAGTGTCATACTGGGTCAGACCAATGGTTCATTGAGCCCAGCATCCTGTCTCTGACAGTGGCCAATCTCGGTCACTTGGAGGAAGTACCCAGCAAGTCACTACAGGGCGAGCCATTCCCTGTTGTTCACTCCCAACTCCAGACAGTAAGAGGTTACATTCCAGTGGCGGTGGGTCGCCTAGGGAGGGAGGGGCACTGCCCCTCCCAGGACTCCCCCGGCCGGCCGGCCGGAGTTTGAAGAAAAGGGAAAAAAAACAACGGCTGCGCGCCACACCAATGTTTGGAGCCACCTCGAAGAATCTGGTTTAGAGCAGCAACCTTCAGAAGGCTGCTCCTCTCTAAACCAGGTTCTTCGTGGTGGCTCCAAACATTCTCACCGGTTGTGTGCGCAAGTGCGCACACAACCAATGACTCACCCCCCCCCCTGAAAGGCTTCCTAATGAAGCCTTTCAGGGACAAAAGGGAGGCGTTTCTCCCTTTATGCCAAATGGGAGGCTAGAAGCGCCGTCCATTCCGGATAAAAGGACCCTGCAATGGAACAGTGCTGCAGGGGGCGCTGTTCCATCGCAGGGGCCGGGCAGGGGGAAAGTTCATACCAGGGCGCTGCATACAGGTGCCCTGATATGAACTGCCCGTCCCGCCTGTGCAGGGGGGTTGGTCTGGGAGCTCCTGCTGTGCGCGCAGCTCCCAGCCCCCCCCTCCCTGAGTCCCTTCCTCCCTCCCTGTCGAGTCAAACTGACTCGACTCTGGGAGGGAGGAGGGGAACTTGGGGAAACCCGTCTGCACGGCAGCTCCCAGGCCCGACTGAACAGTTCGGGCCTGGTGAGAGCTCCTGCGCAGCCATCCATCAAGGACTGGACGTCGGAGTGGAGAGGACGTCGGAGCCGAGCCGGAGCCGCTGGCAGTGAGTAAATTGTGGGGAGGGGGGGCACAGGGGAGGGTGAGGGTGTGTGGGTTAGAGTAGGGGGGCTGGGAGCCAGGACTCCTGGGTTCACTGGGAGGGGAGTGAGGGGGCTATTGGGTTAGAGCAGGGGGGGCTAGGAGCCAAGATTCCTAGATTCTGTGGGTCGGACGTGGGGCCTAGTGGATAAAAGCTGAGGGTTATCTTCCCAACTCTGGGAGGGAATTAGGGTCTGGTAGGTTGGGAACCAGGATTCCTGGGTTCTTTGGGCTTGGGTGTGGAGTTCAGTGGGTAAGAGCTTGAGGAGACTGGAAGCCAGGACTCCAGGATTCTCTGGGGTTGAAGTGGAGTCCAGTGGGTTAGAGCAGNTGGGGGCTAGTGGGTTAGTGCAGGGGGGACTGTGTGTGGTAAAATGGAGGTTTGGAAATCCTGAGAGAGATGTCACTGCAAGTCATGCAATTTCAGTTGTGTTCAAAATGCTGAAAATGGGATGTGCGTGGTAAAATTGGACTCAGGCTGTGACTGGGTTGCTTTACGAGGATGGGTCCCTGTGTTTTGGATTTATAAATTATTTATTTTAAGCTTGATGTGCATGCAGACTGTGTTTTCTTCCATCCGATGTTAACCCTGGGGCAACTCCTTGCTGCTGGGTTATGCCAGTGTTATGCGTGTTTCCTTGTGTTTTGGGTTTATAAATTATTTATTTTAAGCTCGATGTGCATGTAGACTGTGTTTTCTTCCTCCGATGTTAACCCTGGGAACTCCTTGCTGCTTGGTTATGCCATGCCACTGGGCTACCGTCTCCCTGGCTCCGCCTACCGTCCCCCGGGCTCCGCCCCTAGGCCTGCCGGGTTTACTGCCCCAGTGCCCCTCCAACATCAAAACCCACCAGCTGCCCCTGTTACATTCCCTAAACCTACCTGGCTAATAGCTGTTAATGGACCTATCCTCCAGAAACTTGTCCAATCTCTTCTTAAACCCAGCTCTACTACTGGCCTTGACCACGTCCTCTTGGCAACAAATTCCACAACTTAATTGTGAGTTGAGTGAAAAAGCACATTCTTTTATTGGTTTTAAATCTGCTACCTGTTAGTTTCATGGCACGTCCCCTAGTTCTAGGACTATTTGAGAGGGTAAATAACCGTTCCCTATTAGCATGTTCCACACCACTCATGATTTTATAAACTTCTTCTATCATAGCCCCTCTCAGTCATCTCTTCTCCAAGCTGAAGAGCCCCAACCTATCCAGCCTCTCTTCATAAGGGAGCCCTTCCATACTCCTTATCTGCTTGAGATATAGGTATCTGATTTTTAGGGTTGCCAGTGCCACCTCTTGTGCGGTGATCCTGAGACTTCCATGGTCCAAAATGGGAGTCTCGGGGTGAAACTACAAGACGTGGCCATCCTTGGTTTTCTGGTTTTCTTGCTATGATGAAGCGTAGGTAGAGTCTGGCGATTGAGCCATCATGGGCTCCAGCTAAGGGGGAAGGGAGGAGGCAGAGGACTCTGAGGTTAGGGACTGTCGTCAAAGCGTACAACTAAATTTTCAAAGAATTGTGCTTCCCCAAAGCACTACTCAGTTCCCTTCCCTGCAGAAACTTCTCCCAGATCCCTAGCTCCTGCAAGGCACATGGGGATCGAACCAATTCACAATGCACAGCGGCTGCGGGATTTCTATTGTCCCACGGAAGTGCTTAACAGGAGTCCCAGGACACCTAGTGATCCTGGGTCGATGGGTCCGGGTGCAACCGCACCTGCGGTACCTATGGTAGCTCCACCCCTGCCACTCGGACTATTTAGCCTCCAGAATATTTAACAAGGGGACGGGGAGGCAGGGTCACATTTGAAAGGCACAGGGTGCAGCGGTTCTTCTACCCCTCTCTGGCATAGCTCCACCCCCTGTGGGGTGTTGTGACATCACGACACGCTCCCCCACCCAAACAGAAACAACAAGTCTCCCCCACAAGCAGGGTTTCTACTTTCCAGAGGCCAATATTCACTTGCAACTTATGAGAAGTGAGTGGTCATTTTGACAGTGCACTGCATTGTTCACAACTTCGAACCGGATCAAAACTCCTGCCGGGAATTGTTCTGTGTAACGGCTTACAAAGATGCCGTGATGGCTTTATTTATGAACCGGAAACTTCAGGAAGTCTGTTTTTCTAGGGCTACGCCTAGATATTTTGATAAGCTAGGCCATGCTCGGTTAACCGGTAAAGCAAACAAGATCCTACATATCTCCAGTCGACACAAGCCTCCTGACTCCTGCAGGGAAAGAAGGTGCTGGTTGCTGCTGGGGGAGTGGAACTAGGAGCTGGGACTGCAACACCTGGGGCTGCTCCCCGCCCTCCAGTGGATAAAAGCCTCCAGACTTTTGCAGTCTTGGGTGATTTCAACATTCATGCTGAGGCCAGCCTTTGAGCAGCAGAGCAGGAATTCATGGCCACCATGATAACCGTGAACCGATCCCAGATAATATCTGGCCCGACACATGAAACAGGACACACATTGGATTTGATGTTTTGCCGATTATCAAGGGTGTTGTTACAACACCGTTGTTGTGGTTGGACTGTTACCGTCTGAAAGTCCAGATCCCGGCCCTCCTATGCTCTCGTCAAGGTGGTGGACCTGTTAGGTTGGTCCACCCCCTGGAGAATAATGGATCCAACTGGTTTCCAGAACTGTCTGGAGGATTTACCTAGAGACCTTAATAGCCACTCGGTCGATGACCTGGTCGCTTTGTGGAATGACATCCTGACCATGGCCATCCACGTGGTTGCACCCAGGCGTCCGCTTCCTCTGCTGCGATAGCACAGGTCTCCCTGGTATATGGAGGACCTGAGGCGGCTGAAGCTCAGGTGCTTGATTTGTGCTGAAGACGGCCGATGGCGGCATAGATCGGTTTTGAAGGACTATGGCCTTGGCTGTGATGACGGCGAAGAAAACTTTCTTCTCCACTCTCCTAGTGTCTGCAAAGTCTCGTCCAGCAGAGAAAAGTTTCCCCAGCCCTCCCCTAGAGCATCTGCTTTTTTCTGAGCAAGTTCTCACATTCTTTCCATAACTGGTGTTTTCCTTCAGTAGCTCCCTATAGCCAGGGACATTTTGGTTTGCTTTCCCCTTCTCTCTCTCTCTCTCTCTCCCCCTCTCCTCACTAGCACCCATCTGTAGTTCCACCAGTAGCCACAATGCCATAGGAAACAGTCGCATTTCAGTGCTGCTTAAAATTCCCTCTGCTGCTGGTGGAAATCCAGCTCCCACCAATCCCACTTACTTCTCAAAAACAAACTTCAGAGAGGATATATGCTGCTTGTCACTAGATCTAGAGCCACTTCCCTTTCACTCCTCTCCTCCTCTCCTCTCAAGGTGAGAGACAGAACTGCCCTCTAGCCATCTCCAGCATGGGTTTCCAACAGCCCATTTTGAACCCATTGAGTGAGGGAAGGATCCCCCCTAGAGAGCTTGTTCCCAAAAAAGGGACCCCACAACATGCATTCTTAATAAATAAAACTATAAAAGAGAAAGCCTAGTCCCTTATCATTTGTCATTGACGCTAACGGTCACTAGCATTTGCAGTGAGCTGTGTGGGTCTTTGATCCTAACCATCACTCTCAAAGATCCAGAGACTGGGCCCCCTCCTCTTCTCCTCTGAAACCAGCTTGCGTCTCGGACTGTGGCCTCTGACACGTAAGATATCTTAAGTTGGGTTACTGGGCTTCACAACTAGTAACACACACTGCCATGTCCAGATGCTAAGTGTCGATCCAATAAAATTGAGTTGTACCCACCTACTTTGGCTTGTTTATTGTCAACCTTCAATCCCGTTTGGGGTAAACTGAGGCAGCAACCTCATTTATTTCCCTTCAAGCTGAATACTGTTTTGACAATTGGCATGCGTGATCAGAGGGGGCGGTTCTGTGCAAGCCAAAATGGTTTTTTTTGTTTTAGTGAAGGGATTATATGTATGTATAATAGTAACTCTTTCTGTGTGCCTCCCTACTAGTCTTGTTCATCTGAAAAAATGATATGTCTAATTTGCACGGAATATGACTGGTTTTTCCCTGGGAGTTATAATTTAAAAGTTATAACACCTTCAAAGGAATTGAAAAGTTATAATTTCTCAGTTATATAATTGAAAAATTATAACCACTTATGAGGAATTGAAACAGGTTGACGGCAGTGGTGAACAGAGGGGGAGTAGGAAGGGGCAGCCACCCCCCACCCCAACTTCAGGAAGTCTGTTTTTCTAGGGCTACACCGAGATATTTTATTTATATTTATTTATTTATTTATTTAAAATTCTTGCTACGGGACGGCTTACAATCAGCACTAAAACAACAATAACTAAAAACAAGACATAAAAAAGAGAATAATAAAATTACCTACCCCTACCCACCCTAACCCACTGCCCCACCGCATCACCCCTCTCCCCTGCCAAACGCCTGGCGGAACAGACAGCTCTTACAACTTCTTTGAAAGAAGGGGAGTTCGGGGCCAACTGGGCCTCAACTGGGAGGGAGTTCCACAGCCGCGGTGCGGCCACCAAGAATGCCCTCTCCTGTTTGGCACCCCGGTGGACT
>QEPC01004837.1:413285-425287 GCA_003113815.1 Sphenodon punctatus | reverse complement strand
CCCCCCCCCCCCCTTGTTTTCCTGGGTATAGAGTTGAGCTACATTCACAGCTAATGGCAACAGCTGATGCAAGGTACTGGACTGGCCCCGGTGGTCATCGGCGGATGCCCTCCTTGTGGTCCCCCGAGCTTTCCGGCGACCCACACAGGGGAGGGCGTTCTCGGTGGCCGCACCGAGGCTGTGGAACTCCGTTCCGGTGGGGGCGCATCTGGCCCCGGACCTCCCCGCCTTTCGTAAAAGCTGCAAGACCTGACTGTTCCGACAGACATTTGACGGGGGGAGATGGGTGGGGGCAGGAGAGGGATGAGGGTGCAATAGTAGGTTTTATTATTTTAATTGTTGAGGTACACTGTTGTGAGCTGCCCCAAGCTGGCTGTGGCAGGAGGAGTGGGATACTAAATGCTTTTAATACATAATAAATAAATAATAAGGGTTTTCTAGCTATACGTCACCTGTATAGCAAGCTCTCTGGCTCAGCAAGAATGCCATGACTGTGCTTTTTCTGAGGAGCAGTAAGGTGGGGATTTGCAGTCTCTCGGGGTAAGGACGAATCGCTTTTTTCTTCTTTGGTGTTTGGTTTTGACCACCTAGGAGTGTGTATCTTCGCTCCATGGGCTTTGCAGTCAGCGTGTAAACAGATCATTTAGTAGCAGGAACAGTGGAGAGTTGTATTCTTAATTGCCAGCTCCATTTGTTTTGCAGTCAGGTTGCGACAGAATCGTTTAGTAACAGCTTACACAATGACTAGTGAGTTTGTGGTCTAACTTCTTGAGCTGAGTTGACCAGGAAATAACACCCTTTTATCAAATTGGAGCTTTTTGTTTGTTCTTTTTGTGAGTATTTTCTGATGCCTGATAAGCCAGTGGCTGAACGAGGATTCAAGCCTGAAGCATATTTCCTTCTTTTATGGTATTCCAAGAGTTTGACACTTCCATATCGTTATACTCGGTGCATCATTTTTAGGGTATAAGTTTTAAAGTATATTAATTTATCCATTATAGATTTCTATCTAGGAGGATGTCATGATAGAATATTTCTGTCTTCTGACAAATATTTTCATCCATATCTCTGTTATTTGACTGGACAAGATCCATGGATATGATTGTGAGTATATATTATATTAATTATTATTATTATTATTAAATATTGGTTTGGATTTCTTTGCAATTTAGATTAACTATTTTAAGATCAAAGATTTCCAATTTGTTTGGCTTTTCATCAACACACATCATTTTTATTAGGTTTTGAGCTCATGTGGTTTTCCAACCGCCACCTGCAAATATATATACAATTTTCTTAGAAGAATAATGTTCGAAGGAGTAAAAAAGGATTTTTGAAAAATTGTGCATAAACCACATCCTATACAATTCAATTCTTGCATAGTTATGATTTACAGTTCAGTTATTTGGAAAGCATTTTTAAATAATCGTTGGCAATATAAGAATATGTAATTTATTTCTTAGTCTGGTTTTTTTAATACTTTTGAATTATATTTGTATACATGGTTATTGTGTAACTTATTCGTTAAGTTTATTTTTTATTTTACGTTTATGCATTTACCATTTATACATTTTATATTTTTCCTATCCTCAGGTAACACCACTGATTTAGATCCCTGAAGGAGGGGTTCTTCCTGGAAACACGTTGGGTTCTTCCTGGAAACACGTATAGAGTTATTCAGTGGATACAGTTACCGTTTTATCATTATTTTGTGGTTATGGTTAAATACAGTTATACAGTTTGGGGGTAATTTTGGAAGTAGCTTCTTTGCTTGTTTGTATTGCTTTGGTTGCTATTTCATTTTGTCCCTTGGTTTGTAACGATTCCATTAAGACTGCTGCCTGGCCGGCCCTGATCCTCCTGCCATTCCGCCCAGCCCTCTCTGAGAGGATGGTCCCCCTCTCCACACCATGGCCGTTTTTTACACAGATGCCCCCCACCCCCGCTGAGTGTTCGGGCGGGTGTGTGGTGAGGAGGAGCATCCATGTAAACAAGCCGGCGGTGAGTGGGGGGGGATGGGTGTGTACTGAGTATCTGCCCGTGTGAACACCACGGGTGGTGGGTGTGCGTGTGTGCGTGCACGGTCCCGGCGTGTGTCCCGGCGTGTGTCCCGGAGCACACCCATCTCCCACTCACAGACCCATCCAGAACAACGGAGGAGGCTCTGTGGGTGGAGATGGGGTGGTGGTGTCCGTGGCCGTTTTTACACGGACGCCCCCCCCCCCCCGCAAACTCAGTGTTTGGGTGGGTATGCAGGGGGGGATGGGTGTTCGTCCGTGTGAACACTGAGCGGGATCTGTCTCTTATACACATCTAGATGTGTATAAGAGACAGCTGCCGGTGTGCTCTATGGGTGCCCTGCAATGTGTATAATTAAATGTAACACCCATTTTATCAGTGTTAGAGTGTCTGTGTGAAAAGGGTCTAAAAGGACACCCACCCACCTCCCCCCACCGCGCCAGCACACCCATCCCCCCCACTCACCCCATCCGTGTAAAAACGGCCCATGATCTAGCTTGTAGATTGCAATCGACCTCTTAGGCTCCTTAGTTCCTTTTTACATGTGCTGCTGCCAAGCCAGGTATCCCCCCACCCCGCCCCAACATCTTATTCATTTATTATTAATTATTATTATTATTAGCATTTATATAGCGCCAGCGATGTACCTGGCGCTTTACAGATAATAAAATAGACACGGTCCTTGCCCAAGAGCTTACAATCTAAAGACAGAGGGAGGGGAGACAGGGAAGGAGGAACAGAGGCAGAGACAAGGGATGCAACAACTCAGGATGGGAGAACTGATGGAACATGTTCTCGGCTTGGTTACAGTGAATTAGGAGTTTGCAGATAACAGGTGGGGGATAATCCTGGGTGGGGATCAATAGCAGGAGTTCGGAAGGGCGGAGCGGAAGAGGTGGGTTTTGAGGAGGGATTTGTAGGAGTGGAGGGTGGGGGCAAGGCGGACGAGGGCAGGGAGGGAGTTCCAGGCGTGTGGGGCAGCGAGGGAGAAAGGCGGTTGTGGGAGCAGGGGAGGCGAGGGAGGGGATGGAATAGGAGCGGAGTGCTTGAACAGGGGTTCGGAGGGAGATCAGGGCAGAGAGGTAGGGGGTAGCGAGGTTGTGAAGGGCTTTGTAGGTGAAGACGAGGAGCTGGTGCAGATGACAGCATTGACCCCCCCCAGCATAACCAGTTACCTAAGAAAGACACATCAGACACCTCCAACAAAGACTCCTCCTCCAACACTTCCTTGCCAAACTTGGATGATCTGTCTTTATCTCTCTCCAATTCTATTACTGATCCTACAACAATCATTTATTCAGAGAACCACGAAAAAAATTCAAGCTCTTATTATAAAGATGGCAAAAGCACTCGATCTAACAACAGTATCTGTAGAAGCAGAGGCTAAGGATCCAATATACTAAATAAACATACCCCATCCAAAGTGACAATTCCCCTTTCAAAAAAGCTCTTGAAGAATTCTAGGACACGTTGTAAGACTCCCTCTCAAAGGGCTCCAGTTGATTCACAATTAGTGGTTTTTTATTATTTTTTTAAAATCCTGTTTCTCCAGCACGAGTGGATGCTCAACACCACAGTTACCAACAATTTATTCCACAAGCAGGGTCTTCCTCACACAGAACTCTTTGCCACCACCCAAACCACTCAATACCCTGTTGTTCTGCAGTAGGATAGGTCTAGATCCTGCCTCCATAGGTGACACATTCCTTCTTCATTGGGGAAAATACCTCTAGTACGCTTTTCTACCCTTTCCCCTGACACCTCAAGTCCTACAAAAGCTCAAACAAGATCAGGCAAATTGCATTCCAACCTTGGTACACCCAGCTGACACTCGTGTCCAATGTCATAAAGTGACATCACCTGCCGTATACTCAAGATCTCCTCACCAAAGACAATGGCAGAGTATTCCATCCCAACCCCCAGTCCCTCCACCTAACAGGCTGCTGATATTTCCCTCACATGGGCAAGATTTAAATTACCTACCTGATGAAGTAGTGCAGAGTGCACAAAAATCCTCTACTAACAAAACCTAAAACATATGCTTACCTAGTTAACTCCCTAAATGCAGGATTTTATATTTACCTTGGTTGAATTTCGTTGAATTGCATTCGTTTTGACCCAGATTTCCAGCATATCAAGATAATTGCCAAATCCTGTTGCTTCTCCCTCCATAACATTGCTAAAATTCGCCCTTTTCTCTCTATCTCATCTGCCAAAACCCTTGTTCATGCCCTGGTCATCTCTTGCCTCGATTACTGTAACCTCCTTCTCACCGACCTCCCCCACTCTCCCCTTTCTCCCCTTATCTCTGTCCACAACTCTCCTGCCAGGGTCATCTACCTCACCCCTCGCTTCGACCATGTGCAGCCCCGCCTCTCCTCTCTGGCACCCCCTTCCTGAACGAATCCTGCACAAGCTCCTAGTCTTCACCTATAAAGCTCTTCACAACCTTGCTCCCCCCTACCTCTCTGCACTAATTTCCCTCTGTACTCCAGTCCGTGAACTCCGCTCCTCCTCTGTCCCCTCTCTCACCCTCCCACGCCTCCGCTGCTCCCCTTACTGCCTTCGTCTCTTCTACCTAGCTGCCCCCCACGCCTGGAACTCCCTCCCTATCCACATCCGCCTCGCCTCCTCCCTTCAAATCCCTCCTCAAGACCCACCTCTTCCGTTCTGCCCTCCCCAACTCCTGGCTCTCCTCACCTAACTCCTGCTGATACCCTCCATCCAGTACAATCTGTTACCTGAGGTCTGTGTACTCATATCCTCACCACACGGACCAGCCATCCATCATTCTCGATGTAACCATGCCAAGCGCATGCACCTGGGACCTTGCATCTTTGTGAATGTTACGCTCCTTGTCTCTCCCTCTGTTCCCCTTCCTTAGTCTTCGTCTCCCCCACCCCCCGTCTCTCAGATTGTAAGCCCTAGGGCAGGGACCGTGTCTATTCCATTACTTTGTAAAGCACCAGGTACATTGCTGGTGCTATATAAATGCTTGCTAATAATAATAATATATTTAAAATTCTAATTCTATCTTTTAAGGTGTTAGCTACCCCTCCCAGTTTTGTGTCTGTAAATGATATGGTGCCAGCCGAGTACACGGCACTGAACAATTCTACTTTGATACAGATGCCATAAACAAATAAGTGATAATATCCGCAACAACCCAAGTCTAGAATTTTGCCAATGCAAGGCGAAGGAAAGAAGCCGGTCCTTCTAACTGGATTGACAATCTGCTGCTTGGTGAGACGCAGCCACCCACACACCCCCGGGCTGGCTATTAACACGAGGCGCTCCATCTTGGCTTGTTGTTCAGGGCGAGCGGGGGTGGGGGAAGTGTGTCAGATTCTCTGGGAGCGGCTCTGGCTGTTGTCCGCTTTGGCAGAAGCTTCAGGAAACACGAGCCACAAAACAGCCAAGCCTCCTTCCCCAGCTGCATTTTCACAAACCGAGAGAAACAAGATTAAAGGCTGACTGTGTGATGGAAAGCTGATATTGCATTATGTTGCTTATGCTTAGCCATTGGGAGGTTCTCTGTAGGATGTTGTTATTGGAGTGCTGGAGACAATACTTCCTTTTGTAATAAAGTTGGGCTGCTTTCCCAGTCTTTGATGCTGCGGGAGCTTGTGCTGTTCAAATGTAGCACAGCTTCCGTCTCGTGGGAAAGGAGGAAGTGCAGCTCTCCTGCCAGCAAGCTCGTGCATCGGGCAGGGTAGGATTTCACCACCCTGTCCGATGCGTGGCCGCATGGTCCAGCGGTGCCAAAGGCTGCTCGTGGGAAGGAAGCTTGTGGGAAAGCAGCCTTAACGTTCTTTGGCATCCATCTTGATTCTGTCTCTTGAGGGAAACCTGACAGGATGTCAGAAGTGGGATTTGTACCCACGCCTCCACCAGGATTGTTGTTACTAATCCTCGATCCTCCTCTCTAAAAACCTGGCAGATTGTGCACTGGATAATGCTAAAGAGGTGCAGGAAGGGAGGCAGGTCCAAACATAGAAAGATTAGGTTAAAGAATACTTGGATAATCTAAATGCATTTCTAGGCAAGTGCAGACTGGGAGTCAACGAGCAGGGCAGAAGTAACACACACACTCCAACAATACCTTTCCCCCCCAGTACAGTAACCGGTTTTATTATCTTGTACCAGGCATCCAGCAGTGTAAGGTTTGTACTGGATTCAGCAGACAAAGGGGATCATTAACCCTTCAGTGATCCAGCAGGAGGAAAAGCTGCGACTCCCTTGCCTATTGTTATACATTGCTGGGGGTGGGGGGTGGGTAGGGATAGAGCAACTTTTCTCACTTTAACAAGCTTGGCATAAGCATCACTATCCCAGAACCAAGAAAGAGAATACCCAGGCAGGTGGGAAGCTGTGTGCCTGGGATCAAGATGAAGAGCATCTTTAGACAGAACAAAGATCGGGTGTCAAAACCCCATAGCACGTGTTTGGCCGTTGTGTGTAAGCACCGTAACAATCCCAACCCCAATTTGGCCACCCGTTGAACACGCGATGTGAACCCCATTGCGTCACAAGGACAATTGTGTGTGTTCCAGCTGTACGTGTGGCCAATGTTGTGTCTAGTGATACTGTGTGGCGTGTTAGAAGGTACAACACAGGAATGCGGCGGCTGTGCTTGTGTGCTGAGATCGGGGGGAGGGCGAGCAAAGCAGCAATTTGCCCCAAGATGGGCTGTGTGTCTAAGCTTAGCAGCGCCACATGGTGAACACAGGGCCAAACCGGTGTTCATATCAGGGTCAAAGCACCCATTCAGACACTCATTGACGTTATGTCTAACGACACCCGAAAACTAAACAAAGGTAACAGGGGTGCGAGTGTGTTTGCGAGAGATGATTCTGAAGGGGACTGTGGAGGATGAATCTGGTACAGGGGCAAAACCTAAAAGATTGCTCTCACTGTATTCAGCTTCTGGTCTCTGCTCCAAGATTGCTAAGCCTCTGTCCTAATAAGAACTGCTTGCATTTTAGGTTTTAGGAATTACAGAAGCTTACTCTTGATAAGGAACTATAACCTTGAGCACAGTCTGCCGGGAGCTGAGAGCTAACTGCAGCTACCAGACTGGAAAGCTACCAGCTTCTTCTTACCTCCTTTGTTTTGAACTGTCTATATACATTTCTGGCTCTCTCTGTGAGACACACAGACAGAGAGGAGAAAGATTTCCTTTTACTGTGGTTTTGCCGTTTGTCTTTTTCTCCACATAGCTATGAAATAAATCTCACCTTTGACTGACACACATTGTCTTCGTGTGTTAATTTCCACCACAGAACTGTCACTGCTTCCATCTACGATCCTCTGAGTGTCTTTAAAACTTAAATGTTTGAGCCAAAGTCAATGGACCCATTTCAGAATTTTGACTTTTTAACAGGCTGAGTTTCAACTTGACCCATTAGTCCTGCACAAACATGTGTTCTTCTCAAAGCCTCTACTATGCTACTAATCATTTCTATAGCGCTAGTCATTATTATTATAAGCATTTATATAGTGCCAGCAATATACCTGGTGCTTTACAAGGAATAAGATAGACACGGTCCCTGCCCGAAAGCTTACAAATTAAAGACAGAGGGAGGGGAGACATGGAAGGGGGAACAGAGGGAGAGACAAGGGATGCGACATTCATGAGGATGCGAGAGCTCAGGTACACGTTCTTGGCTTGGTTGCAGTAAGTTGGGAGTTTACAGATAACAGGTGGGGGATAATCCTGCGTGGGGATGACTAGCAGGAGTTAGGAAGGGCGGAGCGGAGCGGAAGAGGGTGGGCTTTGAGGAGGGACTTGAAGGCGTGGAGGGTGGGGGCAAGGCGGATGAGGACAGGGAGGGAGTTCCAGGCGTGTGGGGCAGCGAGGGAGAAGGGACGAAGGCGGTTGGGGGAGCAGGGGAAGTGTGGGAGGGTGAGGGAGGGGATGGAGGAGGAGTGGAGTGCTCGAGCAGGGGTTCGGAGGGAGATCAAGGCAGAGAGGTTGGGGGGAGCGAGGTTGTGAAGGGCTTTGTAGGTGAAGACGAGGAGCTTGTGCAGAATACGCTCAGAAAGAGGGAGCCAGTGGAGAGAAGAGGGGAGAGGCTGCACATGGTCAGAGCGATGGGCAAGGTGGATGATCCTGGCAGCAGAGTTTTGAACAGAGATAAGGGAAGAAAGTTGAGAGCGAGGATACGAGAATGTTTCTGCGAAGGAATCTGAAGGGGGCGGGGGCGGCTTATAAAAGAAATGAAATGTAATCTAGTCAGTGGTGTGATGCAGCAGCTAAAAACTCCAAGGATTGTCTGGAAGACGACGGATTCAAGGAATTGTCCCTCCCTACGCAACCCTGGTCAGGCCACATTTCGTGTTCTGCATCCAGTTCTGAGCCCCTCAATATAAGAAGGATACTGAGACGCTTGAGAGGGTTCAGAGCAGAGCAGCAAGGATGATAAAGGGAATGGAGTGGGGAGACCTAGGAGGAGAGGATGAAAGAAAGAGGGGGAAACGTTTAGACTAGACAAAGAAAATGAAGGGGGAACATGTCAACAGTTTTCAAATATGTGATAGGCTGCTAGAACAAAATGGCGCCCAGTTCTCTGTGGGCACCGAGGACAAGGCCAGAGGGAACGGTCTTATATTAACTACCAGAACTGTTGGGCAGTGGAGCAAACAGCCAAAGGGGGGGTCCCGCGACTGGAGTCCTTTAGAAATAGGTTAGACTGTAACAGAAATCTCTCCGGGATGGTGTCGTTCAGGGATGGGGAACCTAACAGCTTGGGGGCCAAATCTGGTCCATGGTGGGGTTTTTTCTGCAAATTCCTGGATTTGGTCCCTAGATCCTTCCCCTCAAGCACTGAAAAAGTGATTGGGGGTGGGGGGAGCAGAGATGGGGGCATGCAAATAAGGACAGGGGATGGATCCATGGTCTGGCTCCTCCCCTTCCAATCCCCATCCTGTGTCCATACACACCCTTAAGCCCCCCACCCTGTTCCCAACTCTATCCAACTCACAGAGCTTGTACCAATATTCAAAGTGGCCCCGGTGTCGGTACTGTGGATCCTTGCTTAATGGCGGATGGCTGGACTAGATCGTTCTTGGGGTTCCCTTGCAAGAAGTCGAGAAGTTGCAGGCGTACAGCATGTGCTTCACTTAGTTGCAGGGAGAGGCGGGGGGCCCTGAAGACAGGGTGAGGAGAAGCAGCTCCATCAGTGAGCAAAATTAGCCCAGAGAATATTTATTTATTTACCCTAGAGTAGAGAGCCATTCAGTTACGGGGGCGTAGCTATCGTAGAGACGTGCCCAAAATGGGGGGGGGGGGGACAAGGCGTGGGCACAGCCAGGTGGAGATTGAGTTGAGCAGAAGCGCCTGCAGCGGGACTCACCCGGCGAGCAGCACGGGACGGAACAAGCACTGGTGGTGGCGGCACAAGGGCAGGCAACGCAGGCAGTTTCCAGGGTGCAGGCACAAGGGCAGGCAACGCAGGCAGTTTCCAGGGCGCAGGCACAGCAAGTGGAAGGAAAGAGAGGTGCCGGGGCGGGGGAGGGAGATAAGAGAGTGGGACAGGGGAGAAGATGGTGACCGGGGGGTGGGAGGGGAGGTGGAGGGCAAGTCCATTTCTTGCACCTTGCAATCTTGCACCATTTCTTGCAAGTCCATTTCATGCACGCTCCAACTTAGCTATGCCCCTGATTGGTCGGGTGGCCATACCTCCCCTTTAAAAGAGGACACTTATGAAAAATACATGGTGCAGGGCTGCACCGGACCCAACGCAGCCCTGCAACATGAATTTTTCAAAAGCGTTCTCTTTTAAAGGGGAGGTATGGCCACCTTACTGATCGGTTAGATAGCCCTCAGGCCAGATCCACCCCATGGGAGAGAGTTCCATCTGCGGGGGAACACACTTGCCCCCACTGTCCCAAATGTCCCACATTGCTGGGTTTTGGGTTCCGACACACAAGAGTTTAGGGCCTTTGGGCAGAGAGAGAGCTGGATCTGCTCTGTCACCAGTGAGGTGTAGTTAGACGCGGGTGTCAGAACGGGGGGGTGTTTTCAGGCAAGCGCCTTAGCTGCCCAGTAACTGTTACCCATTGGTTACCAGTTGGGGTTGTCACACAAGCACGGTAGGTTCTAGGTGGGGAGGCGCTTGTCTGACAAGCCCCTGTGTGTGTGCCCTGCCCCTGTGTGTGCAGCTGCAGAGCCTTGCTATGAAGGAATTTGCATCTAAACAAAGCCCACAATGGGATTCTGTTCTGTATAGATATAGTGTGTGTGTGTGTGTGAGAGAGAGTGAGAGAGAGAGAGAGAGTGTGTGTGTGTGTGAGAGAGAGAGAGTGAGTGAGTGAGTGAGTGAGTGTGTGTGTGTGAGAGAGAGTGAGTGTGTGTGTGAGAGTGAGTGTGTGTGTGTGAGTGAGAGAGAGAGAGAGAGTGTGTGTGAGAGTGAGTGTGTGTGTGTGAGTGAGAGAGTGTGTGTGTGTGTGAGAGTGAGTGTGTGTGAGAGTGAGTGTGAGTGAGAGTGTGTGTGAGAGAGAGTGAGTGTGTGTGTGAGAGAGAGAGAGAGAGAGAGAGAGAGAGAATGCGCGCATGTGTCTGCCCTGCCTGTGTGTGCATGCGTATCAGGGTGTGTGTTAGTGTGTGTGGGTCTGCTGTGTGTGCATGTGTTCTTTGCTTGCCTGCCAATGTGAGAGTGTTGGGGGGGGCGGGGGAGAACATGCATGAGAAACCTAGTTGTGCATGTAAATTTATGTATGTATATATGCAAATATAATTAACAGAGGTGTAGTTTGTGGAGTCTGGCCCCCAGCAAATCGCTGTGAGGCAAGCCGGCCTGTGGAGGTGAAACGATTAGCTCCTTAGAAACTCCTCCACTCGTGTTTCCGGCTACCCGACCCCCCAATGCCTTGCTGCCACTGCCTGCCGCTCTCTCGCCATGCCCCAAGCAGGGGCAGGAACAGAGGCAAGGGGGCTTACAGCTGTGCTGACCAAAGCCCCACTTTGGGGGCAAATCTACTACTGGGGAAAATCCTAAAGGGAAGATTTTCCATTCTCTTCCCTTCTTGTTCTGCCTTTGCTAATTCTCCAGGGGTAGCAAGCAAATGCCCAAAAGCTTAGTCATTTACCCCAGGCTACATGCCCAAGCGCTTGGTCATTTACTTCCTGCAAAGGGGGCAGTTTACCCTAGGGGATCTGTTTTTTTCTGAACAAACCTTGCCCATCCTTTCCTTTAATATCCCTCCCTTGCTCCCTGCAACCATGGGAGATTTTGACTTGCGCCCAGAGCTGTGTTTTTCTCAGGAACTAACCACGCCACCCCTGCCACAGGTAACACAGGTAACTTAACATTATGCCTTCAGCACTGCCCTGCAGTAGGAACCCTGATGCCCAGCCCACTTTTAGGAAATGAAACTTAAGAGAAATATTGGCTGCCTGAGTCAGCTTGTGTTTTCCTTTTCAGAACACACTTAGCGAGAGACAGACCTGCCCTCCAGCCAGATCTGCTCCAGCATGGCTTTTCAACAGCCCATTTTAAACCCGGTGAGTGAGGGACGTATCCCACCCCCCCACCCCCCTAGCTGGGCGGTCGTGGGGGTGGAGCAGGGGCAGAGCGAGGTTGGAAGGGATCTTTGGTTGCTATGAGGCTGAAGTTGGGTCCTTAGTCCCATTTCATAATCCCCCTTTTCCCCCCAAAGCTAAAATTGACACAAATAAGGAACCAACTTCTGCTGCTTCATTCTTTGGTTGTTGCTCAGGCAGAGGTGGGGAGCCTTTCCCCTCCAAGGGGCGATTTTGAAAGCTGGTAAAAAGCTCTGAAGGCTGCACAGAAGTTGAGGAGGTTCTAGATATCTATCCCCCTGCCTTTGCCTCTGCTCCCTTCCCCTGAGCTTAGTTTTACAGTGCTTGGGGGTAGGAACTGGGTCAAGGAACTTGGAAGGGGCTACATTTCAAAAAATGATCACACAACCAGGTGGTAAGAGATTGAGGAGCAGTAACAGCTTTGGGGCTGTAACCCCCA
>QEPC01004837.1:361245-372381 GCA_003113815.1 Sphenodon punctatus | reverse complement strand
GACGAAGGCGGTTGGGGGAGCAGGGGAGGTGTGGGAGGGTGAGGGAGGGGATGGAAGAGGAGCAGAGTGCTCGAACAGGGGTACAGATGGAGATCAGGGCAGAGGGGTAGGGGGGAGCAAGGTTGTGAAGGGCTTTGTAAGTGAATACAAGGAGCTTGTGCAGAATACGCTCAGGAAGAGGGAGCCAGTGGAGAGAGGAGAGGAGAGGATGAACATGGTCAAAGCAATGGGCAAGGTGGATGATCCTGGCAGCAGAGTTTTGAACAGAGATGAGGGAAGAAAGGTGAGAGCGGGGAAGTCCAGCAAGGAGGAGGTTACAGTAGTTGAGGCATGAGATGACTAGGGTGTGGATGAGAGTTTTGGCAGAGGAGACCGTCAGAAAAGGGCAGATCTTAGCAATGTTGTGGAGGGAGAAGTGGCAGGATTTGGTGACTGAGTCAATGTAGGGTTTGAAGGTAAGGTGAAAGTTGAAAATGAAGCCCAAGCTACAGGCTTGGGGGACAGGGAGAACAGAGACCCCGTCAATGACAATTGACACGGAAGAGGAAGAGGAAGGATTGGGAGGGAAGATAAGGAGTTCAGTTTTCGCCATGTTCAGTTTGAGTTGGCGTTGAGACATCCAGGCAGAGATATCAGAGAGACAGTTGGTGAGATGAGCTTGAACAGAGGGGGAGCCGGAAGGAGTGGAGAGATAGAGCTGAGTGTCGTCACCGTATAGGTGGTATTGGAAACCGTGGGAGGCAATGAGTTTGCCTAGGGATTGGGTGTAGATAGAGAAGAGGAGGGCCAAGGACAGAGCCTTGGGGAACCCCGACCGAGACGGGTAGGGAGGAGGAGGGGGAGGAGTTAGGAAGAGATACATTGAAGGAGCGGTCAGAAAGGTAGGAGGAGAACCAGTCGGGGACAGAGTCCCAGAATCCAAGGGAGTGAATTGATTCAAGCCGGAGCGAGTGGTTAACAGTGTCGAAAGCAGCAGAGAGATCAAGGAGGACAAGAATAGAGTAAAGGCAGTTGGATTTAGCCACCAGAAGATCGTTGGTAATCTTAGCAAGAGCGGTTTCAGCAGAGTGAAGGGGCAGAAGCCAGATTGGAGGGGGTCATGGGAGGAGTTGGCGGTGAGGAGGTCGAGGCAATGGGAGTAGACAACCCGTTCCAGGAGTTTGGAAGCAAAAGGCAGGAGCGAGACAGGACAGTAATTAGAGGGTTCATCAGAGGGATCCAGAGTGGACTTTTTGAGGATGGGGGAGACAGTGGCATGTTTAAAGGCAGAGGGGAGGGCGCTGGTAGAAAGGGAGAGGTTGATGATGTGCAGGAGGGGAGGGGTGATGGTAGAAGCAATGGAGGTCAGGAGGCAGGAAGGAACGAGGTCCATGGGGCAGGTGGAGGGGTTGGAGGAGGAGAACAGGGAGGAAATTTCCTCAAGGGAGGTGGGATGGAAGGAGGACAGGAGAGAGGTGGGGGGAGGAGGGGGGGAGTAGTAGGGGGAGAGGACTTGGAAGTGATTTCCAGGCGGATCTTGTCGATCTTAGAGGTGAAAAAGAGCAAGATTCTGAGCGGAGCGAGAAGAGGGAGGAGGAGGATGGGGGGCTTTGAGAAGGGAGTCAAAGGTGGAGAAGAGGCAGCAAGGGTCCCAGGAGCAGGACTCAATGTGGGAGGCATAGTACTGCTGTCTAGCAAGGGAGGTAGCAGAATTGAGCGATGAGAGGCAGAATTTGAAGTGGAAGAAGTCAGTGCGGTAGTGGGATTTGCACCAGAGATGTTCCGCAGCCCGGGTGCAGGAGTGAAGATGGTGGTGAATGGTGGGGGTGAGCCAAGGGCAAGGGTTATGGGAGTGAGCTGGGCGGGAAGAGATGAGGGCAAGGGAGTCAAGGGCAGACCGTTCTCTGCATGCAAACCCTTTTTCAGAATGGCCACGGCAGCATCACCGCCATTTTGGAAAAGGGCAGCCAGTCTGCACATGTGCAGTGGCCATGTTGCACGTGCAGAATGATTTTTTAAAATGTATTATTTTTATTTTTTATTGATTTAAATACAGATCCGTAATCTGAATCCATAATTAAATCGGGTCTGAAGATGTAATTTCCTCTGGACGCCCAACCCTGGTCATAAGTTACCTCACACTCCTGTCTCCACAACTGCTCCCCCTCACTAGTGTTCATACATTATAGCAGCAATAGGGATGTCACCCCTGAGTGATAGTAACCACTAACTAAAGTAATTCTAGCCTGGCGGTTTATTACCACTGAGCAGTAAGGTACTCTTTATCGCAGGATACTCCTACTTGCTACTCCTATAGCAGTAAACTACTCCTCCTTTCAGGGGCTGATCCAAGGTGCTCACACGCACCATGCACACATAGTGTGCACGTATGCACCAAGTGCAAACCATGCGCCTGACACAACCACCCTGTGAGGTAGGCCATTATTATTCCCATTTTACAGATGGAGGAACTGAGGCTGAAAGTGACTTCCCCAAGGTCACCCAATGAGTTTATGCCTTAAATGGGATTTTGATTGATTTTAATATTATTATACAGTCATGGTTAGAGACCGGTCCCTGCCCTGATACACAAGAAAGGGGAGACAAGGGAGAGGGAACCTAGAAAGAGAGGGGGACGTATGTAGATGAGAAGTTGCAGATGCACGTGTGTAAGTTAGCTACAAGAGGAAGAAGCGGATTCTGAAGGATGAGACGCAGGAGAAGTCACCTCTGGGGGTGGGGAGTTAGGGAAAGCTTCATGGGGGATCGATAGACTGTTAGGTGAGATTTGGAGGCTCGGAGGGAGGAAGCAGAATGAATGGGGAATTCCAGGCAGAGGGGGGTGGTCTGGGGGAAGGGGTGAAGATGGTTCAGGGAGCAGGAGGCCCTGGAGGAGAGGAGGGCGGTGGCAGAGGAGGAGCGGAGTTCTCAAGTGGGAACGTAGCAAGAATTGAGAGCAGAAAAACCGAGGAGCAAGGCCATGAAGAGCCTTGGAAGAGGAGACAAGGAATTTGTGCGGGAAGCCGGGGGGAAAGTCCTTTTCTGACCAAACTTTGTTTTCGACGGTCAGCTGGATCCATCTGAATGAAAATCGGAAGGAACGATTGTTCCCACTTTTCACTTAGCAGGCCTAAAATGGCGGCAGCCATGTACAAAATGGCAGCCACCGTACACAAAATGGCGCTACCGTTACAGCGGCCCCTATGACCGCCGCCATTTTGCACACTCACAGAACGACTGGGAGCCATTTTGCACATGGCGCGAAGTGGCCGGTTGGAATTCTGATCGAAAATTGCGATGGATTGGAATTCCCGATCGAAATGTTGTCACCCCTTCTGTTCCACAGAACTGGTACACAAAAGCGGAAGGGCTGGTTTGTTTCCGCTCGAGCTGAAAGGGGAGAGGGGGAGCAGAAGTAACCTAAAATACTGGGTGAATGTTAGAGTGAGGTAACCGTTCTGAAGACAGGATTGTGGGGTCGCTTACCACACACGGCAGAGCATTCACACGTTCAGTGATCCCACAGGGTAGGTAGAGACAAGGGGTGGGGAATTTCGGTTTCGGATAAAACAAAAACGGCCCCCCAAATGACCGGTTTCAGTTTTTAAAACCGTAAACTGAAATTTTGGGGTTTTTTTTTTGGTTTGGGAGGGTTTTTTTGCATTGATTTTCCCCCCCGGTTCTCATTGGTTCAATGGGAGAAAATCCATTGAAATTGATGGGGGAAAAACGGGGTGGGGGGTCAATGGAAAAACCACAAAACTGAAATTACATTAAAAAATCATGAAGAACTGAAAACAAATGAAACCAAAATTCCACCTGGAGTCTCATCCTTGGTAGATTTACCCCCCTCCCCACCCCCCAAAATAAAGAAACCACAGGATGCCTTACCCTTCACTGTAATGTGTGAACAAGACTTGTGTCTTGTGTCAGACAGGATGGGTGGGAACACCACCTAACCCCATGTAGAGAAATAGCTGTTAATGCAGAGACGAAAATCAAAAGGAACTCTACCCAGATTATCCACACCTCTTCAGCTTTCAGTAGATACCTCTAGCCTCCCTCTGCATTATTTTGGGTGCTTTGGGTCACACTTTATAGGAAGGGTACAGTTTATAAAGGGTGAATAGATGATGTCAACTTGCTACAGAGACCGGCAGTGGGTACTGCAGACGGCTTTAAGCACATCAGTAGAAGGTAGGGTTACTACCTCCCTGGGTTTTAAGCTAGAGATGAAAAAAAACCACCAAATGGTTACACCCATCCAAATTTCGGTACTCAGCTTGGAGTACCAATTTTCTGGTATCCTGTACTGGTTTTCTGTTACCAAAAGTGGTTGTAAGAAGGGAAACGGATAACTCAATCACAGGAATACTCGGCATTTGGGATAATTGGGTGCCCGATTTGGTGTTTGGGTACCAATGGGGCACTTCACCGATTACCCGGAATTGTGAGTATTACTTACCTACCCATTTCAAGCTCCACCTTTAAACCTAGCCTCTCTGGGTGAATCCCTGGTTTCTCGGGGTTATCTAGGGGTGCTGGCATAATCCCGAGACAGTGGGATGAAAAGTCGTCTCTTCTGCCCCCGTTGCTAATGTGGTCCCGCCCCTTTCGGAACACCGTGACATCGCAACATTCCAAAGGGGGTGGTGACACATCAGGGGCGAGAGAGACCCTTTTGCTCCACCCCCTTTCAGTCATGGGCCCACCGCTCTCTCAGTCCAGGTCACAATTTTGGGAAGGTCAGCCCAGCCTAGTAGAAGGGGGCTGTAAGCCATGATTCTAGACAATCATCAGGTACCAACCACCCACTGACCAGAGCCATTGTGGATTCTAGTCTGCTTCTGCTCAGTATCATTCTTCCATTTCCCAGTGCTCACCAGTGTGTGCAGGAATGGGGGGCAGGAGAACCCTTAGGGTGGCACGATAAAATGGGTAGCATTCTGTCCCCCCCCCCGCCCCAATACTTGCTACCTACCACTGTCTGTCAGTAAAACCAGGATTTCTCTAGACTGTTTACACCCTAGTAAACAGCGTCATTATAAAGTGTGACCCTGCTCTTTCCCATCTTCTCTCTATCAAGGTGTATTCCTATTTCTCTCTTACCTCCCATGCTGTCTCAGATTGCTCCAGGCTTATCCCTGGGTGTGATCACCCAGGGATAAGAATCAATGCGCCGTTTGCATCCTCAGGCTGATTGGTATCGAGCAGGTGGAGCTGTGATTTTTTCGGACCCTGGTGGTTTGCTGCTTGGGGGTGTGTGTCTCTCTATCTCAGTGATTGACCACGCGTCTTCTCTCTCTTTAAGAATGATCTTGTCTCTTCCCTTGGGGGGTGATAAACCAGCACGGGGTAATTCACGCTTGCTCTGTGATCTGGAGTCTTCCGAACCCCTGCGGTGTCTTGGAAAACCTTGACGTTTGCAGGAGATGACTATTCCAGCATCTTGTAATCTCCTGTCTCTAAATCTGGGCTGTCCAACAAGTGGCCCGTGGACCAGATCTAGCGTGTGGTGGGGTTCCATCCTGCCTGCCACCTTCAAATCTAATTTTTATTCAAAATCCATATTTTTAAATAAAACGTCGATGTCTAGGATGATGTCATGCAAGAAAAGCTTCAAACCCTGCGTATTTACAGGGATTTTCATACGTTGCCAGGAGAACACCCGTCCTTGTAAGAGCTACATTTGGGGACCCGGTAATGCGCAAGTGTTCTCGAGGGACGAAAGGGGATTGGTGCATTCTCAAAAGCGCTAATCACGGCAGTAACAGAGCCGCGATTTGCAGTTACACAAGTTTTCCTGCCTCCCCCGGTAATGTGTGAAAGCGCTCTAAGTGGCAAAGTTTGTGCGGATGAGTTTGAACAGGTTTGTTTTGACTATCTTGCACCACGGATGCCAGGAGGAAAGGTGGAAAGGGTTGGAGTTTGTCTGGCCCCGCTTCTGCCGAGCATTGGGATGTCATGTGGCTCGTAAAGGGGTGTGGTCACACCAGAGAGGGGCGGGATCTCCCTTTCCCCACCCCTTTCTGAGTGGTGACATCATAATGCTCAAAGGCTGTGGTCACATCAGAAAGAGGCTGGGGGAAGCCGCTCTCCCTCCTCTTTCCCCCCCTGCCCTGAACATAACCTTGTCTTGCAGTGGCTGCATGGCAGGAAATTTTTGAGCAATCCAGCCCACAAGAAAATTGCTGCGAGAAGAAATCTGGCCCATGGCAACCTAGAGGTTGGACAGTCCTGTTAACACGCAGGCCCCCTAATTAGCACTGAGGGCGTGATCCTCTGAGTGGATACTACCAGCGCTAGCACTTAGCATGAGCCCATTGTATTCCCCCCCTAGTCTCTCCTCTTGTTCCGGGTATTGGTTTTCTCTTGGCCCTTACTGCTTCCCGTGGAGACACAGCAGTTCTCTCTTCTCTGCTTCCAATCCCCACTCTCTGGCACTTGGTCACCTGTCCTAAACTGTCTCTTGGCTCTGCTGTGACCTACTGACCTCTCACACCAACTCTTAGTCAACCCCTTGGAAATGAGAATTTCCTCCATTGGTGGCATGAATTTTGTTGGGTCTCAGCCTGCCTTCTAGTGGGGGATGCTGGCACTGCAGGTAGCCTGCACCAGCAGGAGGCCTTGGAGAAACTTCTCAACCAGTACAGAGAGTCCCTCCAGAGCAGGGGGTGGGCAAATATACTGGAAGACAGGCAATATGTGTAGGGTGTCTGATCTGTAACTGCTCTGGAAACGCCATCACTCCCTGCTCAAAGAGTCTTTCCCACGACACTTTGTGAGTGGGTAGTGGCCTGAACCCACTTTCAGAGTGTTGTGTGGAATCCTTACCACCCCCCCTGAGGGTCCCTTGTCCTCTGCCACCTGATGGAAGCGGTGGGCCGTTGAATGGAGGGGAATCAATCGGCAGCTGTGTGAACGTGTTGCTCCAGGGCAAGAGCAAACACAGATTGTGGCAGCAGGTGAGTTTGCAAGGGGGAAGAGTTGTGCGTGAATGAGTCAAGGGCTTAATTTGGGCCAGCGATTGTCTGAGTGGACACTTCTGCCTGGAAGAGGAGCAGCCTCTTCCTGTTGAGCATGGCCTTCCCCCTAGTCTTCCTTGTTGTTCTGTAACACAGCTGGCACTATACAAATGCTTATAATAATAATAATTAATCCAAATTAATCAGGATTAACAACCCTGCATGGACACTCTTCATTCAGAAGAAGAGTGGCTTGTTCTGGTTAAGCACTATGGGTCTTGTTCCCTTGCCCCTGTACCGGGTTACAGCAAATTCTGAATTAAGAGTGTCCATGCAGGGTCTTAACCCAAGTTTCGACTCAAGCCTTTAGTGAATCTGGATTACTCCTATGCTGTGTAGACAAGGCCTTTGCTTGAGGTCAGTGTCCTTGACACCAGCCCTTTAAAAGGGCAGGGGAGCGGTGGGGCATTTGGGTCTCTGGACCCAGCTGTGGGTTAACCTTGGACACTCCAGCCGGCAGTGATGCTGCCTGTATAATGACATAAGACTTTCTTTTCCTGTCTTCTCAGAACTTCAGGCCAGTCACCCTGTCCAATCCCGTGAGTATTCGACAAGCTGAACAGTAAGATAGGAATCTGGGCACGGATGGGTTGTCTCCACGGTCATCGTTGGCCCCCATCCATCCCTTGTTATGCCCCTTTAATGCCCCTCTGCCACACAATCTGCACGTGGTTCAGGGCCACAGTGCCATCTAGTGGGCGGTGCAAGCAGCAGCACTGGCGTTGCACGGGGCATGCTGTGCTCAACCTGCGCCATCCATCGAGGGAAGGGAGAAAATACAGGGACAGCTGCTTAGCTCGAGCAGAGGGGGGAGAAGGCTTGTTCCTCAGGCCCCAGGCAGCTGCTGCCCAGCTAAAAGCCTGAGTGGCGGGACTGCGTTGATTGCAGCAAAACCGGCCCTTGAACAAGCAAACCATTTACACCCCTCACGTACACGAGTCATTCTATTTTATTTCTATTTTATTTCTAAACGTTTCTATCCCACCCCCTCCCGCACACAACAGCAGCTCAGGGCGGCTCGCAACAATAATAAAATAAGCTATTGTTTTAAAAGAACCGTTGTCAAATTCATAAAATACGGTTTCAAAGGGCAGAACGAAACCCCTCCCCGTCTCCCTCCCCAAAGGCCCAGCGGAACAGCCAGGTCTTACGTTGTCGTCGGAAAGAAGGCAGGTCCGGGGCCAGGTGGGCCTCCGGCGGGAGGGAATTCCACAGCCTAGGAGCGGCCACTGAGAACCCCCCCCATCCCCATCGCCGCCACCCAGGAAACCTGCCGGGGACTTTGAGCTGGGCGTCCCCGGCCGACCACAGGGGCCGTACCACGGTCCGGGGTATTGTAGTGGAGGTTATGGGTAGGGTGGCCATACCTCCCCTTTAAAAGAGGACACTTTGGAAAAATACATAGTGCAGGGCTGCGCTGGAACCAATGCAGCCCCGAAACATGCATCTTTATTGTGTCCTCTTTTAAAGGGGCAGTATGGCCACCCTAGTTATTGGGGGGGCATCCCCCAGAAATCCCCCCCCCCCAACAATCCTAGGAAATTTGCTTCCCTCCCAATCTCAGGGTTATGGGGCAGGGTTTATGTGGGATGACATCCCCCCACCAAGTTTAGCTCAGAGTTACTTCCACCCTCCCCTCAGCACGCTGCAAAGGGGAATGTTCTCTCTCCCTGGGGCCTGTTATGCCCTATTTCTCTGACAGCGTCCCCTGCCCCTCACAAGTAGGGTTGCCACAGAGGCCAGTTTTTCCAGGGACACTTATGACAAATGCATGTTGCAGGGCCTGCACTGGGGCCTTAGGCAACATGCATTTTTCATAAGGGTCCTGGAAAAATTGGCCTCTATGGCAACCCTACCCACGGGGCTGCTGCAGGGAAGGACCAGGGGCCCATTCTGTTCCACTCTCTCTTTTCAGGCTGTGCCGTTCCAAGCTGCCATCCCGGGACATTTCTCCCAGCCACGGAAGATCACAATTGTGGGGAATGTGCCTTCCAATTCAGACAGGTAGGTTCTCAGTGGCTGTTGTAGGGTCTCAGAGCTGGGTCTTAAGGGTGCTGTAGTCCAGCCTCCTGCACCGCACCCGAACTATCTCCACAGAAAAACCCATCCATTAAGGAACAGAGACTGTTACAAAAATCTGCCACAAGTGGAGACGGGGACCAACCAGAGCACCCCGATTCTGGAAATAACAGGGAACCATTTTAGAAAAAGAAAGATCCAAATGTTTTAAACAGGTGAACCACACCCAGGGCTTAATTTTTGTGGGTTTTTTTTTGGGGGGGGAGGCTTGCCAGGGCTCAGCCCAGGCATTAAATTCAAGGGGAGGCTGAGCCACAGGAAGTGTTCCAAGTAGGAGGAGTGTACACCCCCCCCCCAAGTGGAAAAGACCAGGAAGAGGCTGATAGTGGCCATTTTTGAGTTGGAAACAAAAAGCCCCCCAAAAACTAGATGGTTTATTTAGCTTTCCTCATTGACTTTCCTGCCCCGTCCTCTACACTGGTCATCGTATCGATGAAATCACAAGAACCTTCTCCTTCATAATCAGTTGCAGAGGAGCAGGTTAGTCCGGTGGTTGGGTTGCTAGCTGGAGAATAGGGTTTGTTTCCCTACTTTGACAAGCTCTGAGTTGGGAGGCGTGGCTTCTTGGGGAAAGGGGCGTGGCTTCTTGGGGAAAGGGGCGTGGCTTCTTGGGGAAAGGGGCGTGGCTTCTCTAGGTCAGACTTGGGCCCTGGCCATTCATTTTTGTATTTTATTTTTTTTACAAATGAAGCATTGGCTACACCCATTCTTCAGGGAAAGGCAAAAAATGCAACCACCTTCAGTCGGCCGCCAATCTGCCTCGAGGCGAAAATCCCTTCCCGACCCCAAATATGGCAACCAAGGACCTAGAGACAGGCCCCCAGCTCCATGTTACAGCTGGTTGTAGCCAGGAACCCGTAGTCGCTGCGTTTTCACCATGGCTGCCAATGGGGAAAATGCAATGACCGCAGGATACTCTAGTTGTGACGGTTGGTTTGGTGGTTGTTATCGAGTAACGGTTTGTTATAAAGCCATTGTTGGCCTAAGGCAGGGGTGGGGGAACCTTTTCCCTCCGAGGGGCCACTTTGAAAATGAGTACAAACTCTGAGAGCTGGATGGGAGTTGGGGCATGGGGACTTGGGACGGGGGAAGGAAGGCGAGGTCCAGACAATGGATCTACCCCTCCCCTTGTCATTCCCTGCTCTCTGCTCCCTCCCCCAGGGCTCACTCCCCCAGGGCTTGAGAGCAGGGGCCAAATCCAGGGCCCAAACAGACGACCGTCACAAATTAGATTGGGGCCATGGGCTACAGCAGGGCTGGGGCACCTTGGGTCTAGGGGCCAAATGTGGCTCACGGTTAGTTTTTATTTGGCCCCTTGTCAGTTCCCCAGATCTGGCCCCTGGAAGCAGCTCCTCCCCCAGCGCTGAAAGACCGAGCTCAGGCTAAGGGAACAGAGATGGCGGCAGGCCCCCACAAGGGCAAAGGATGGTTCCCCATGGCACAGATCCATGATCTGGACACTCCCCTCCCTGAGTGCACCCCCACCCGCAACCTTGGTGTGGCCCTCAGATTTGTAGGCATTTTCAAAGCGGCCCCTGGGAGGGAAACATTTCTCCACCCCTGAGAGAGAAGGCAGCCCCATCCCTGCTGCCATACAATCCTAGGGTGAAAAAGGAGCTTCTCTAGCCCAAACGCCTAGCCACGCGTAGGATGGTACTGGCCTTTGCCGGCTCCCTAAGGACATCCGCTGGAGAAAGCCAGCACCTCACAGCACACCGATAAAATAGCTTGGAAGAAATGTTTTGCTAAGCAAAAAGGTGTAGGGTGTATTAAGGATTACTGTAACCTCCTTCTCTCTGGCCTTCCCCGGTCTCACCTTTCTCTCCATCCAAAACTCTGCTGCCAGGGTTATCCACCTTGCCCGTCACTTCGACCATGTGCAGCCCCTCCTCTCTTCGCTTCATTGGCTCCCCCTTCCTGAACGAATCCTGCACAAGCTCCTAGTCTTCACCTATAAAGCTCTTCATAACCTCGCTCCCCCCTACCTCTCTGCACTTATCGCCCTCCATACTCCAGTCCGTGAACTCCGCTCCTCCTCTGTCCCTTCTCTCAC
>QEPC01004837.1:291259-320109 GCA_003113815.1 Sphenodon punctatus | reverse complement strand
TAGAGTAAAGGCGGTTGGATTTAGCCACAAGAAGATCGTCGGTGATCTTAGCCAGAGCGGTTTCAGTGGAGTGAAGGGGACGGAAGCCAGATTGGAGGGGGTCAAGGGAGGAGTTGGCGGAGAGGAGGTCAAGGCAACGGGAGTAGACAACGCGTTCAAGGAGCTTGGAGGCAAAAGGGAGAAGCGAGATAGGACGGTAATTAGAGGGTTCAGAGGGATCCAGAGTGGTCTTGTTGAGGATGGGGGAGACAGTGGCGTGTTTAAAGGCAGAGGGGAAGGAGCCGGTTGAGATAGAGAGGTTGATGATGTGCAGGAGGGGAGGGGCAACGGTGGAGGCAATGTCGGTCAGGAGGCGGGAAGGAATGGGGTCCAGGGGGCAAGTGTAGAGGTTGGAGGAGGAGAGCAGAGAGGAGATTTCCTCAAGGGAGGCAGGAGGGAAGGACAGGAGAGAGGTTGTTTTATATTGTGTTTTTATTGATGCTGTTTTATATTTTTATGCTTTTATAATGTTGTACGCCGCCCAGAGCTGCAGCAGCAGGAGGGGGCGGCCTAGAAATTGAAGCAAATAAATAAATAAATAAATAAACGGACCAATAGCCAGCCACTCGGCAGTGGCTATTGTTTTGTTTGTTTTCACCCAAAAGTTCCATGTGAAGGAGAAAGCCCCCAGGCCCCGACCACCAGAGGCTCCTTCCCCCTCCCTGTCAGGACTCCTACACCACACCGCCAGACTGCCCCAGATTCTGTTGTTTCTCCCCACCTGTCCTTGGCCAATTTCCTCCACCCTAATCAGCCCCTGGTGCATACCCTCCAAACGTTGACGGAGCCAAATAGGTACACTTTGTGCCACACCAGAGACCTGTTTTCACTGCATGTTCCCCGTTACTGCCAATGGAAAAAATGCAGTGAACACTGGGTATGGGACTTAGGATGGATTTCAGATCTCTTTTCCGGGTTTCAGATCTCTTTTCCGGGTTTCAGATCTCTTTTTTACGTGCTTTTTTTAAAAAACGGATTCGTATTATGAATCCATATTAAAAATAATAAAAGTATTTTAAAATGCACGTGATTGCGCAAAATGGCCACTGAGCCATCTTGCACATGCGCAAAATGGCTACCTCCCCACCCTCAACCAAAAGGGGAGCAACGCTATCGCCACGATTTCGGCTACGGGCGGCGCAGCATCCATTTTGCACCGCGCACAATGAATTTTTAAACTATTAAAAAATTATTATTTTTTATACAGCTCTGTAATACGAATCTGTAATAGGTGCAGCGTTTTTGGATTAATCTGGAACTGCCATTTTTGGACACTTACAGATTAATCTCAATCCATAATGCCCATCCCTAGTGAACATGGGTCCCTTATGTCACAGCCAATAGATTTGCATGTGTCTGTGAAAATGTGTAATAAATCGCTGACTAACTTTGGGGCTGAGCTGGGGAAAAAAGGGGATATATTATTTATTTGTTTTTATTTTATTTATTTAAAATTTTTATCCCGCCCCTCCTGCCCACAGGGCATCTGTGCAAGAGGCTCTAATAACACACATTTGTCGGTGCAGGACTGATTGGTCAAGTTAAAAAGAGTCAGAATCCTCATATGAATGCAGACTTTGACTCTAAAGTTTAGTTTTAAAGTCACTCGGAGGATCGAAGCCGTGAAAGTCCCTTTCAGCAAACATTACACACCGCGCCTCCTTTTTTTTTAGTTTTCTTCTTTATCCCAGGCACCCAGCTTCCTCCTGCCTTGGGGTTACCCTTCTTGGTTCTTTAACAAGCTTGGGATAAGCAATGTTATCAAAGTGAAAAAGGGTTCACCACGGTGAACCACCGGCGGTGAGCAAAATAACCACGCTTTCGAGGATGGTCCCGGAAAGTGCGGTTAATTGAACCGTGGCCCAGAATCGGCGACCGGTAACATCTGTTATCGCCGCCGATTCTGGGCCGTGGTTCAGACCCTGGGAACGGAATCAGGCGCAGCGGCCGAATTGGCCGCTGCGCCTGCCCGTCTCCCAGAGGGCGGGCGGCCTGGGGAGCGTGGGGGGCGGGGCTGTGCTGGCTGCACGTTGCGCTGCGCAGCCCCGCCCCCTCCCCAGATTCCCCGCCGGAATCAGCTGGCTCGTCTGTTGACGGGCTGTTTTGATTCCAGCGGGGAATCAAAAGGTGATTCCATGACGGGGCCAATAGGCGCCCCGTCACGTCTGAAATCACCCGTAGTCAATTGGCCCCCCAGCTCTGAGCATGGGAAAGGAGGCTGCTGCTTAGTTGAGGGCACTGAGGTATTGGAGTGAACTCTAGTCTAGGGGACCAACAGGAAGGAGGAGGCAGAGCGCCGATGAGGAGCTGGTGTCAGAGCCCAGGAAGGGATCTGTGGAAGTGTAGAGTTGGAAGGCAAGGGAGCTTGAGGGTCATCATCTTCTACTCCAACTCCCTGCTCGGAGGCAGGACGTCGACAGTTACAACATCCCCGGCAGGTGGCTGTTCCGCCTCTTTATGGAAACCTCCAGTGGTGGCGAGCCTACGAGCTCCAAAGGCAACTTGTTCCATTGCCAAACAGCTTTTTCTGTTAGGACATTTGTCATTATATTTAGCCAAAATTTACCTTCCTGTAATTTGAGCCCATTATTTTTGTCATGCCCTCATGCCCTCTGTCCCAATGGAGAACAGTTCCTTGGCATCTTCTTGGGGGCAGCCCTTTAAATATTTGACCACTACTATCACGTCTGCCCTTAATCTTCCCTTTGCTAGGCTAAACATACCCAGTTCCTTCGACCTTTCCTCACAAGACTTGCTTTCCTGACCCTTGATCATTTTTGTCGCCCTCCTCTCTGAACCCATTTCAATTTGTCCGTGTGAGGAAGTCTATAGTGCACATGGAAGCTATTAAAACAGTCCCCATTCATGGGGAATTTGTGTTTTTATATTGTGAGCCACCCCGGGCTGCCTAATGGTGGGAGGGGCGGGGTATTAAATTGAAACATAAATAAATAACTAAAATAAAAAATACTAGTTTTTAAATCCTAAAATGAGCTGATTTCCCAGGAAGGTGGGAAGAATACTCACAAAAGTCCTGGAAGGAATGGGAACTTGACCGTTGGTTTTACGGCCTGACTGCATCTTTTCTTTGGAGAAGGGATTCTTCACAATTTGGCCCACCTAAAATCAATCATTTGGTATTGTTAAAATTATAGAAGGCCTGAAAACTAGGGGGTTTATGTCCTTGCAAGGCATTTAAGCATGTAACTGATAAATAATTGTGGGAATGAGTCTATTTGTTGTGGAAATATGCACCTGCATTCCATGTGGGTAATTCTAGTAAGGGGCGTGGGGGGTGGGCAGGGAATGCATCCCCTGCAAATGTCCTCCCCACAAACCTAAGACCAAAGTTACGTTCATGGTTTGTGGGCATTCTGTCTGAGTGAAGTGGCAACCTGGCTTAGGCCTGTTGGAAGGCCATGGCCATGGGGAATGAATGAGCAACTGGCATTGTCCAAAGAGCAAGCACTCCGTGACCAAGACAGCCATTGACACTCTCGGGTCCATTTACAAGAGAACCTCTCTGTCATCTCCTAAGCACAATGAAAGAGGGTGTTCTCTACCCCCGGGGCTCTTCTGGCTCCTTGAACCTATTATACCCAAGGCCCTGTGAATTCAGCATTATTCAATCGCAGCCTTTTCCCCCACAGAATTTGGCACTTGACCAAATTATCACAGAAACTGGGTGAAAACAGACAAGAGCCTCCCCATGTATTACCCACTGGTTACCAGTGGGTAATGCATGGGTAATGTGTGGGTAACACATGGGGAAGTGCGCGTGTCTGTTTTCACTCAATTTTTCTGGCATCACAGAATTGCAGCCTGAGGAGGTAACACAGTGAAGTAGTCAATGGGATGTTGGCAGTATAACCCAACCAATGGGGTACTGGTACTGTCAGCTGCCAGCATGTACTCTGGAACAATAGGGCCTCTGGCCAAAGAGGAGCAGCCCACATTCACCCGTTGGAGAGAAAGGCCCCCTATGTTGAGAGGTCTGGATGGTAACCTGTATTTTTTTTAAGATGTGCAAAATTGATGCAACGGCATTACTTGCATTCACAATTTGCATATTTGGTATGATTTGGTTAATTTGCCTAATTCTCTTCCCAGAATCAAGATTTTCTGTTTGCAGATTTGGGTTTTTGTGGTTGCAGAATTTAGAAAAAAAAGATTTTTTGCAGAATATGCGGGCCCCTGATTATACACCCGCCTTTGACAGGCTCTCCTTCTCCCTTGCAATGCTACTGTTGGGAAGGCCTAGAGACCAATCCACTCTTCACTTTACTTTCAGACTGTGCCACTCCAAACTACCATTCCAGAGAATGTCTCCCAGTCCGAGATCAGAATTGAGAGGACTGTGCTTTCTCTTGCAAAGAAGTAAGTTTTGAATGAAGCCTATATTAAAAATCATAGTTTTAAGTGAGTCTTATGATGTTTGGGGCCCAACTGACATGTTTATAGTTGCTCCCTGTGGAGAACAAAGCCAATTTATTGGAGTACGGGGGTAAAAGTGGGAAGGTGCAAAGCCCCAAGACTGAAGACGTGCTAAGGTTTTCTTACACCACAAGACTGGCTGCGTTAGGGTGTACAAACAAACTCCGAGCACTGAGGTGAAAGATGTCAAACAAGACCTGTGCTCTGTCTGTAGTCTGCATAACAGATCTAGTTTATACAAAATCTCTGCTTTTATGGTTTTGATAAAATCAGAGTTGCAGGAAAACACTTCTTTGTTATCCTCTCTCCCTTAGTCCCATTATAGGTATTTGGCACCATCCCGTGCCTAAGCCAGAGTACAGGAAGCAGAAACGGGAAGAGAAGACCTGAAGGGGTTGGTTGGTGAGAGTTATTTATATGACCAGGAATAGTGAGAGAGCGAGCGAGTGCGTGTTATACTCTCTCTTAGGTGCTAGATGGCACCAAATACCTATAACAAGACTTGGGGAGAGGATACAGCTTGAAATAGAATCATTACAGGTAAGAAACTTGCATTTCCACCTGGCCACAGAAATGGGCCCCTCTTGCCACCCCACAACAGTGTAGACCTTCAAGGCTAGTGGACCCTGGTGCAGCTGAACCACCCGTCCTTGTTATAACTCCGCCCTTGAAGCCAGGCTAGCAACCTGCCTCTGACAGTGGCTACCTCAGTCACTTCGTAGAAGAGCTCAACAGATCATAATGGAGTAATCAATTTCCTGCTATTTATTCTCAGCTTCTGCACCCCCCGTGACCAACTTGATTATACACCCGGGTTGGGGAACCTTTTCTCTCCCGTGGGCTACTTTGAAAATTAGTACAGGCGCCAGGGGCTGCAGAAAAGCTGGGTAGGGCTGAAACTCGGGATTTGGTTTTACTCGGTTTCAGCCGAGCATATTTGACTCGGGTTTTCCCAAGTACCGAGAACACGAGAAATGGACACAGTGGCCGCAGTCCAATGCTGTGCGTTTTTGTGCGCAGCATAGCGTGCAGTCAATACAGCGCTGCATGGATCCCCTGTGTGCGCGCACGCATGTGGCTCTGTGCAGGATCCACACAGCATTGGATTGCGGCCAAAATTCGGTACTCGGTAATGTCTCGATTGAGTAATGCTTGCCTGATGCTCACCTCCTACATCCCACGAAAAGAAGGAAAATGGAGGCTCTTCTTTTATACTGTATAGTTGGGAGGAATAGAGGAAGAGGTGGATGTGCTGTATTGCACTGTGATTGGCTCAGATGTGGTAAGTAACCAATGGGTAGTGGTGGCATACTAAGTACTAGGGATGGGACTTTCAGTGTTGCCAAGAATGGAAAGTAGCTGATAATGGGACTTTCGGTTCTTTCAGAAATTTAGGTTCTTCTTCGAGGATCTCCGCGATTCTCACTATTGGGATTCACTTCCTGCTCCGCAGGTACCGGAAAACCTCTTGTCAGCAGTTTCCAGGCAGAAGATGGCCTGGAAAGATCTAGAACAAGGTGAGGGCTCCATCCCTCCCCCCTCCTTGGAAAAAAGCACGGGCTCCAGATCGCGTGAGAGCGGGAGTCTATAAAAGGGGGCGGAGCCCTCGCCGCCTCAGTTCTTTCCAACCGCGCTGCGTTGGAAGACCTCTGTGCTTTTCAGCACGGTCAGTACTTTGTTCCTGAAAAGAAGAAAGAAGATTTAGAAAAGAAGATAATAAAGTATAAAGCCAACGACTATTGCAGTTGGGCTCTGTCCCTCCCCGCAGGGTCTCCCCCGGGGCTTACCGCCTTTCCCCACGCCGGCAAAGCATACCCAAGCAGCCAAGCTTCAAGCGGTGCGCTTCCTGCCCAGCCACGCTTTCCGTGAGCGACACTCACGAGCTTTGTCTGGCCTGTCTTGGAGAGGGGCATAATACTAGAACCTGCCCCCACTGTGCTAAGCTCTCTTCTCGAGCCAAAAGAGCAAGGACCCTGTGGCTGCAGGAGATCCTCACCAGGAAAGCTCTTCAGGGGGGTGAAGACGGGCCTCTGTCACTCTCTTCTCGCCTAGCCCCCATGGATTTGCCCGCACCTTCTACCGCGCAGTCCCAGACCCAGGAATCTGTGGAGAGAGCTTCGGCACCACTACCTGCACTGACAGTACCTGACGTACCGATTTCTCCCTTGCATGCGCAGCCTGTCACCACCGGTTCCGCTCCAACCAAAGAGCTTCACTCCCGGCGGCAGGGGGAGCATAAGAAGAAGAAGAAAAGATCCCTTAGCGCGGACGCAACTGTCCCAACCTGTCTGCTCCAGGTTGAGACTGTTTCTTCTGAACCAGTTGTGGTGCCCCAGCCGCTTGCGCCACTCATGGTGACACACCCAGTACTGCAGGTTCCGCCTGCTTCAACCACACCGGTACCACCACCGGTACCCCCTGCGCAACCGCCTCCAAACGTCGCCAGCCCTGCTCCTTACAACGGACCAACAGGGGCACTCCCCAACGACCTCCCAGACCCGGTACCGCCGGCACCATCGGTCCCACTCCGGATCTGTATGCAGGGAGAACGCCTCGGAGCTGGAACTCTTAACCGAACGTGACCTACGTGACCTACACCGCAGAGAACCGCTTCGCTCCTACAGGGACCAGCGTTCCCGTTCTCTATGCTCCTGCTACTCCCCTCACAGAGAGGCACAGTACCACCATGACGAGTACACCGGATTCCAGGACTATGAGCGCGTGGGTTACTGGTACAGCCGGCACGGCTCCCGAAGTAGATCACCACACCCTCCAGACAGGGACTTCCCAATTTTTCAACAAGAGGCCCGCTACCAGCCTGCCCACCAATACTTACCTCCTGCGCCACCTCGAGCGCCCCCTACAGCTACGATCTCCAGAGCTCCACCAGGGCAGGGTCTTCACGAAGTGTGTCGCAGTCATCGCAACCCACCTAAGAACACTAGAGATGAAGGTGTTTCCGTACTTGGACGACTGGCTGCTCGCAGTACCGTCCATTCACACTCTAACAAGCCACCTCAACCTTACTCTGGAAATTTTACAGAAGCTAGAGTTCGTCATCAGTTCCAAGAAGTCACACCTTGTGCCTACTCAACGGCTTCAGTTTATAGGGGCGGTTCTCGACACCCTACAGCTAAAAACTTTCCTACCCATGGACAGATTCCACGACATCGTATCGACCACACTACTTCTACAAACGAAACCCAAGAAATCCGTACGTTTCTTCCTCTGCCTACAGGGACTGATGGCAGCTACCACAGCTGTGATCCCGTACGCCTGTCTGCATTTTCGGCTGCTACAGAAATGGCTCGCACGTGCCTACAACCCCACCCTTCACCCACTCTCGATGCATATAACCATCCCTTCCGAGGTCTACAACGACCTCATCTGGTGGATCGACCCGCACCACATACTTACGGGCATGCCATTCGATCCCCCTCAAGTACAGGTCTCCCTCACCACCGATGTCTCGCTCACAGGTTGGGGTGCGCACATGAATCACATCAGAGTTCACGGCCTATGGTCCCAAGAGGAGAAACTCATGCACATAAACTTTCTCGAACTCAGGGCCATTCCTTGGTCTCTTATGGCCCTTCTCAACCACATTGCAGGTCTGAACGTCCTAATACTCACGGACAACACCACAGCGATGTGATATATCAACAAACAAGGTGGAGCAAGATCCACGCTTCTCTCTCTACAGACCCAGGCCAACTGGGGGTGGTGCATCCACCACAACATACACCTACACGCCATTCACCTAGCGGGACAGGACAACTCCCTGGCAGACCAGCTCAGTCGCAGATCATCCGACCAACACGAGTGGGCCCTCAACGACTCTGTCCTGGCCGATCTCTTTCGGTTATGGGGCACCCCATCTATAGATCTCTTCGCTTCTCGAGAGAACGCAAAACTCCACAACTTTTGCAGCAGGGCGGGCCAAGCGCAGGGCTCGATCTCTGACGCCTTCGCCATCTCCTGGAAGGGGCCCTTGCTCTATGCTTTTCCGTCCATTCCCTTGATGTACAGGGTTCGCCACAAAATTCAAGTCGACTGTGATCACGTCATTCTGATAGCTCCAGCTTGGCCCCGACAACCCTGGTACCAGACTCTTCGGGCCATCTCAGTCGACGTACTGGCCCTCCCTCTTCTACCCGACCTTCTCTCTCGAGAACGAGGCTCTGTCCTTCACCATGACCTACGATCGCTCCATCTCTCTGCTTGGTTAATCAGGCTATAATGCTCGATGCCTCTCCAGGCTTGCACAGATTCTGCTCAACTCCCGTCATCCCTCTACGCGATCCTCCTATACTGCTAAGTGGACCCGTTTCTCGGCTTGGTGCGCCTCTCTGCCCTGAAATCTGAACGATGTATCCATGAACCACGTCTTTCGATACCTGTTGCACCTTTACGAGTCTGGACTCTCCATCTCATCCCTAAAGGTACACGTCGCTGCACTCTCCTCTCGACTACGCCCGTCTGGAACGGACACGTTTTTCTCTCATCCCCTCATGAGAACTTTCTGGAGGGGGTTGGTCAACTCTTTCCCTCCCTCCTCCCGCCCTACCCCGCCGTGGGATCTTAATCTTGTCTTGAGCAAGTTGATGGGGGCCCCCTTCGAGCCTATGGCATCCTCATCTCTAGAGAACCTCTCTATTAAAACAGCTTTCTTGCTGGCTATTACCTCTGCAAGGAGAGTTTCGGAACTCCCTGCTCTGTGGGCCTCTCCTCCTTACACCATTTTCCACCGTGACAAGGTAGAGCTCAGAACGGATCCTTCTTTCATCCCCAAGGTGGTTTCATCCTTTCATTTAAACCAAACCATCTCCTTACCTGTCTTCTTCCCAAAGCCACATTCATCCTCAGCGGACCGGACTCTCCACACACTCGATGTCATACGGGCGCTATCCTTTTACATCACTCGCACTCGTTCCTTCAGAGCTGCTGATGCTTTATTCATTTCCTATGGGGGCCAACGAATCGGAGTTAGGATCACTTCTCAAAGACTCTCAAAATGGATCCTACTATGCATTCGGAGGTGCTATGAACGGGCGGGCAAGACCTGCCCCCCCCTCCCCCCATCTTTGTGCTCATTCCACCAGAGCAATTGCCTCATCGATTGCCAACTTCCGTGGAGTCCCTATCCAGGACATTTGCAAGGCTGCCACGTGGTCCTCGGTGCATACCTTCACCAAGCACTATTCTCTAGATCTGAGTGGGCAGAGCAGTTTTACACTCCATCTTCGACTAACCTCCTTGACTCCCTCCACCTGAGGTATGTCTTTTTACTGCTACTCACTCTCCCAATAGTGAGAATCGCGGAGATCCTCGAAGAAGAAATAGAGGTTACTTACCGTAACTCTGTTCTTCGAGAGAGCTCCGCGTATTCTCACAACCCACCAACCTTCCCATCTGTCTTGGAGGTTCCCTGTTGGGTCTTCCAGGGATGGGTTTGGAAGGAACTGAGGCGGTGAGGGCTCCACCCCCTTTTATAGACTCCTGCTCTCGCGTGATCTGGGGTCCGCGCTTTTTTCCGAGTTGGGGGGGGAGGAGGGACGGAGCCCTCACTTTGTTCTAGATCTTTCCAGGTCATCTTCTGCCAGGAAACTGTTGACAAGAGGTTTTCCGGTACCTGCGGAGCAGGAAGTAAATCCCAATAGTGAGAATACATGGAGCTCTCTTAAAGAACAGAGTTACTGGTAAGTAACCTCTATTTCTTTTTTGGTTTCAGCCGTTTCGGTTCTTTTGCATTGATTTTTTAATTGGTTTTATAACATTACGGTTTTCCCCACTGACTTCAATAGGGAAAAATGCAATGTTAAAAATAACAAAACTGAGAGAACCAAAGCTAATAGGAGAACCGAAATTAATGAGAACCGAAACAGAAATAAACCAGTTTTTTCCCCAGAGTCCCACCCCTACCAAGCACCAGATACTGAGTACTCGTCACATTACCGAGGAACTTGCCGGAAACTTGAGTCCAGTCCTCAACTACTCAGAAATACTCAAGAATACTGTTCCACTCATTTCTGCTCTAAAGTTGGAGGGTGCTTAGGTGCACTCAGGAAGAGGAGGGTCCAGATCATGGCTCTGTCCCCACTCCTTGCATGCCCCTCATCTCTGCTCCCTTTCCCTGAGCTCAGCCTTTCAGGGCTTAGGGGTAGAAACTGGACCCAGAGGGCAGATCCAGGAACAGGAAAGGGGTCGCATAAAACCTATTTGCGGGCTGCATTTGGCCTCTGAGTTTGAAGGTCTCCACCCCTGCTATAAACGTATAATTGAAGAAGCACCAACTAAAATGCCCAGGTCTATGACTATGTAGATGAAGGCAGTGTAGGAGGCAACAAAACAATCTCTCTCATGGCTCTGTGTCTGTTTTTCTCCCCAAGTGTAACTGCGCCAAGTCCAAGAGAGTCCCAGATAAATCCCTGCAGGAGGAGCAGGCTGGAGATGGGCAGCTGTCTGTCCCCTTCAAGACACCTGGGAGCCAGACAGCCAAGGAGGGGCATAGCTAGGTTGGAATGAGCCCGGCTAGTACAGAACATGGAATGCCCTTCCTCCAGCGAGGGGCACCAGCTGGCAGAGCTGTAATTAGGGCTGCCATCTTTGGTTGTTTTTTTACCGGACACTTCCGTTTTGGCCTATGGGAGTGTCAGCTAAAAAACGACCACATGTGGCCACCCTAGCTGTGCACATGGACTGCGCCCCGGAGCTCCTAGGCCTGGTGCAGCTCCACACATGATAACTTCCCCTCTGCAGCCAGGGGTTAACGTGCACGGCTGGCAGTAAGCAGCAGTTAGCCCAGCAGAGAGCTGTTGGGCTTGCTCAGGTCTTGCGACCAAGGCCGGGGCTTACAAAAGGCTGAGGAAGCCTGGTTAGCTTCAGACCACCAGGGATGAGTGCAGAAACGGGAGCTGAGAAGGTGGCAGCTCCGTGCCACCATGGTTGGGCTGACTGGGTACACCAAGCACCAGGGAAATAACAAGGGCTAGGAAGGTGCAGTGTCGTGCACCAGAGAGGAAAGGTGCAGAGCGCGAGGAGCTCAGGAGAGCCACGGCCTGGCAGTGGTGGAAGAAAGGAACTTGTGGCTGAGACCCTAGCAAGGGACTAGCTGGGAGTCAGTCAGAAAGGGGACTCGCTGTAAAGAGACTGATTCCTAATAAATTAGCCCTGGGTGGGAAACAACCTGTGTGTTTGTAGCTGATTTGCGGCTGGATCCTGCAGAGACTTACAGGACCCCAAGCCCTTTGTTACACTGAGAGGAGTTGTTGTGAAAAGCACTAAACAACACTGTTCTCCTCTTCCTAGGTTTGAAAGCAACTCCTCTTAAACCGGGATAACGATGTCTTCAGTAGTGCTTCTTCAGATTGTTCCTGTGTGACCCCATCTTGGATCTAAAAAATATACCATTCTGTGACTAGAGACAGCAAAGGAGCCATGAAACGTATATCAAATAGCCATGGGGATTGTGATCCCCATCCACAGACAGTCTGGCCCCACTTTGGGTCTTAACTAGGACCCAATTTTTAAGGAACACTTATGAAAAATACATGTTTCACGCCCTGCATTGGTACCCAAGGTGCCAATGTAGGCCCTGCAACATGTATTTTTTCATAAGGTGCCAATGTAGGCCCTGCAACATGCATTTTTCATAAGGTGCCAATGTAGGCCCTGCAACACGTATTTTTCATAAGTGTTCCTTAAAACTTTGCCTAGGTGGCAACCCTAGTTTTGACCCACAGTCTGGGAAACTGGCCTACACGGAAAGCTGTACTGGTAACTCACTAAATTCACTGGCTGCACCGGTAACTAACTAAACAAACTGACTGGTAACTAAACTGAGTTCAGCTCACATCTTTGCTTAACCCAGGGGCTTGGGGACTCACAGGCCTGTGGGCCAAGTGTGGTCCCATCTCACTTTAAATTTGACCTGCCAATCCTCCTCCCTGGCTACTGCTGATGTGGGTTTGCAGGCAGGCCTGGGATACCGGATCAGTGCTTGGAGAAGTCTCTGCTGTTTTCCAGGCCCGGCCAGGCACTGGTGCTTCCTCCCAAACAGCTGATTTATGCGGCACTCCACAGCATCCCACTCCAAACGCGCTACCTCTTTGGCGGTGATCCGCTAGCCAATTTTTAAATAGCCTACGTAACCTCCAGACAAAAGTTCCCCCACCCCTGGTTTAAACATTGGCACGTCCATCTGGCTCCATCTTGGCAGTCTTGAGATCCCTTCCCCATTAGTAACGGCCACCTGCCCTGGCGTCAGCGGGGCCAGTTTGGTGGCTGGGATGAAGGCAGGAGGTTTGTGGGCAGGGTGATTCAGATTGTTTCAAGGCTTTGGTGGATGGAGGGGTGTGGTTGGGCTTGAGGAGGGGGGGGGGGGAATGCTTTGGATTGCATCAACACTGGTGTATGGGGGTATGGTTAGGGTGATAACAACAGCCATCACGAACAACTGGGTGGCTATTGGTCCATTGAATAGGTGGACACTGGCTGGGAACTCACATTCCTGGTCGGACTCGGAGTGCACCTCACTGAGGTCCATGTTTTATGCACGGCATCCTTCAGGCTAAGGCAGGAAGACACGTTGACCCTGGGGCCAACACGTGTTCCTTCCGTCTAACAGGGGATAGCTGCAGGGGAGTGTAGTGATGGCCTCCACCCACCCCCCCCCCCACCCCCACACACACCTGCGCACTGGTCTTTTTCGAGTTATGTCCTGGCTTGAAAGAGACCAGTGTAGGGGACGGTTTGCCAGTGATGGCCCCCTTCCTGCTGGGCCCCTTACAAGGAGGAGTCCAGCAGGAAGAGGACCAGTCAGGGATAGCACCGTCCACGGGCTCGCCAGCCTCTGCCTGTTAGGTGCTAACGCTACCGGATGCGGGCGAGCGGCACACGCCGCTTGGAGCCTGCCCACTGCCGGGCTGTGCCATCTCTCCTCATCCAGCCTCATCTCCCCATGGGGACAAGAGTTAGGAGCTTGCCTTCCGGAAGACATGAAGACGTGTCCTGTTTGCTTTCTTTTCCGCAAGTGAATGCAAGACACTGCCTTACCTGCTTTGGCTTTAATCAGGTTTCCGTGGATGTGTGCTGAGATGATTGATTTAAAAAAAAAATAATCTTTCTCTGTTTGAATAAATCTTGTTTTATTAAAGGATTCTGCTGTGTGTGACCTTTTAATGTGAGCGCCAGGAATTTGAAAGACAGTTGTGCATGTTATTGTAGCTGAAGGGTTTAGTAGACGTGAGGAATCAGGAGCACACACCGGTAGGGATGGGCGAACGTGGTTCGGATCTTCGGAGTTCGGACCAGACTCTCGAACGACTGAACAGTTCTGTTGTGTTCGGATGAGTTCGGGGGCAGAAAAAACGTCTTCCCAGGGCCAAAAAATAGGTTTCGGTTTCAATTCGGTTTCGATTTCGCTATTTTTGAATGTTTGGCCAAACCGAACTCGGCTGAATCGAACCCGAACTCGGGTTTCGAACCAAACGACCGAACATCCGAACAGCGTTCTGTTCGTCCATCTCTACACACCGGAGCTCCGTAACTCAGTAGTCATCTTTATTCAGCCTACTAGAAAGTTCTAACCTGTCCCCTTCAGTCCCTGCTGAGCTGACCCAGGAACTGCATAGCTTCAGGGGAGGTTATGTTACAGAACAAAGTTAACCTTCAAGTTACCACACGTGCGCAGAGGGATGTAGGAAGGTCCAAGAGATGGAGGGGTGGGGGAGTTCCATTTAGGGTTGCTACCTTTCCGGTGGTGTTGGCCCAAAGGAAGTGGACAATGCCAATGCCTGAACCCTCCCCGCCCCCACTCTAAGGGACTCTCTTACCCCTTTTCAATGTGGCCACTGTCCCTTTAGAGCATTGTAACATCACAACACTCTGCGGGGGGGCGTGACCACCTTGGAAAAATGACAGGAAAGCTGCTTTGTCTTGCTCTCCTCCCATCCCCAAGCCGTGGGATAACTCACAGAAATCACGGCTTTAATTGGAGCTTGGAGGTGACGGGTTAAAAAAACCTAGAGATTTCAGGTCACGTATGGAGGGGGTGGTAACCCTACCTCCATTCCAGTCTTTTATTCATTGTAATAGAATTCTTCTAAATCGGGATGGGATTCTCTTGCAGAGGCCAATTTGAAAATGAGTACAAGCTCTGAGGGTAGCAGAGAAGATGGGAGTGGGGATGTTTAAGGAGGTGCGCTCAGGAAGAGGAGGATCCAGATCAGGGAGCTGCGCCGTGGACTGATTGATCGATTGATTGAGATTTTTATCCCACCCTTCCCTTAAAAAGGCTCAGGACGGCTTACAAAATAAAATATATAAAAACATGTAAAAGATAAACAGTAAAATACAAACATACCCCCCCCCAATCCCCTCACAACACCCACCCAATACCACATTCCCCATTCCCCCCACTCATCCACCCTCACACCCCTATCCCACCCACAACCCCCCCAATTCACTCCCTGCTGCCCAAAGCCGGACAGAACATCTCCTGTTCACCATCCTTCTGGGGATGCCCCCATCTCTTCTTCCTTATCCTGAGCTCAATCTTTTGATACTTGCAGGCCAGAACCGGAAAGGGGCCAAATAAAAACTAGCCGCAGGCCACATTTGGCCCCCAGCCCTGAGGTTCTAAACGACGTTAATAAGCTGCCTCCTCGGCTGCTGGGTAATTATCTCCTGTGGGAATTTGGGGATCCCATACACAGAGCCCCGTACGCATTTGATGGCTTAAGGTCCGTTGTGGGACTTGAGGCTGTAGCGAAAGGCATAGGGTGTGTTCATAACTGCCTCCCTTGATTTCTGTTCTCACAAGCGGGAAACCACAGCTAAATAACTACACCCCCCCCCCTCTGCCCCCTTAACTCCTACTGTAGGAACTGCCACCAGGGGGGGGCTGGAATAACCAGTGGTCAGTAGGGTTACCACCTCCCTCCCAAGGGTTTGGGTCGCACTGGCAGGGGTGGGTCAAAGGGATTGTCATGCCCTCTTCTGAAGTAACGTGACTCCCTATCTTAAAGGGCCTGCCCCCTTTCTGATGTGTCCACCGCCAGAAGTCCAGATTTCTCCAGGCTACTGGGGCATCCCTCCCCCAAAGGCTATGGGTCAAAATCCAGAATCTGTGGGCAAAATCCTCAAGTCCCACAACGGACCTTAAGACATCAAATGCTCTGGTCATCTCTCGCCTCGATTACTGTAACCTCCTTCTCACTGGCCTTCCCCGGTCTCACCTTTCTCCCCTCATCTCTGTCCAAAACTCTGCTGCCAGGATTATCTACCTCGCCAGTCGCTTCGACCATGTGCAGCCCCTCCTCTCTTCGCTTCACTGGCTTCCCCTTCCTGAACGAATCCTGCACAAGCTCCTAGTCTTCACCTATAAAGCTCTTCACAACCTCGCTCCCCGCTACCTCTCTGCACTTATCGCCCTCCATACTCCAGTCCGTGCACTTCGCTCCTCCTCTGTCCCTTCTCTCACCCTTCCACGCCTTCCCTGCTCCCCTAAGCGCCTTTGTCCCTTCTCACTTGCTGCCCCCCATGCCTGGAACTCCCTCCCTGTCCACATCCGCCTCGCCGCCTCCCTTCATACCTTCAAATCTCTCCTTAAAACTCACCTCTTTCGCTCTGCTCTGTCTGACTCTTTATCCTGCTGAGCCACTATTTCCTATACCTACGGTCTGTTTACCCTTATCCTTGCCACATGGACCTGCCTGCTGTCATTCTCATCGTAACCAAGCCAAGTACGTGCACTTGAGACCTCGCATCTTCATGAATGTTAGACCCCTTGTCTCTCCCTCTGTTCCCCTTCCTAAGTCTCTCCCCCAGCTCCTGTCTCTCAGATTGTAAGCCCTTGGGGCAGGGACTGTGTCTATTTTATTACTTTGTAAAGTGCCAGGTACACTGCTGGCGCTATATAAATGTTTGTTAATAATAATAATAATAAAAATCCAGAGAGGTGGCAACCCTATCAGTCAGCGAGGCAGAGGTGCTGGATGAGGGAAATACACAAGAGGAAGTACTGAGGGTTGCTGCTGGGGCAGTGGAGGTGTGCATACAGAAAGGTCAACCACTAATAATAATAATAATAAATTAATAATTAATAATCTTTATTTTTACATAGAACCCCGCTGCCACGGCACTTGGAGCGCTTTACATATAACTAATAAACACAACTTTGAATCCTCACCACAACCCTGTGAAGTAGGCTAGACTGAGAGAATATTGTGACTGGGCCAAGGTCGCCAAGTAAGTTTCTGGCTGAGGCGAGACTTGAGCCACCAGCCAAACTTAAACCAGGGTCACCAGCCAAATTTGAACCAGGGTCCCCCCTGTCCAAGTACTGCACACTTAGCCGTTACACCACATTCCCTGAAAGTTACCCAGCAGTATGACCCACCAGAGTAGAAGCCTCCCTTCCCAGTTTAACCAAGCTTGTTTGCAGAGGTAATTACCTCAGCCCCATCCTCACTTTAGCCCCTGTGTTTGTGTGCACACACGTGAGTTAGGAGGTAGTTACCTCTAACCAAAGACATTTGTGTGACCAAGCCCTTAAAACTTGCCTCACTGTGTGCATCTTTCTGGCTAAAGAGCCCTATGCTGAGGCACAGACTTATCTACCTTTTATTTCCTTAAGTGTAGAAATAGTAGTAAAAATTGGTCTGATAGAGGGCACTAGACCAAGAGGCAACACACCCATGTGCATATAAAAGTATTTATTTATTTATTTATTTATTCAAATGTATACGCCACCCTTCCCATTATGGCTCAGGGAGGCTCACAATCAATTTTTAAAAATCCAAAAAAAATCCCTGCAACCCCTCGACTAACCCCCTCACCCAATCCCATGCCTGCCTGCCAAGCGCCTGGACAAACAGAAAGGTCTTACATTGTTTCCTGAAGATGAACGGGCTCAGGCTTAGATGAACGTCCAAGTGGAGAGAGTTCCATAACTGTGAGGCAGCCGCTGAGAACGTCTCTCTGGGGGCCCTGGCCGTAGAAACTTCACCGGCGGACGAGCTGACCTCAGAGGCCGCGACGGAACATAAGAGGCGAATCTTTCAGATACCCAAGCTGTTTAGGGCTTTATAGGTCAAAACCAGCACCTTGAATTGTGCCTGGAAAGCTACTGGCAGTCACTGCAGACTCTGGAGCACCGGTGTAATGTGCTCCCGGAGACCCACCCCTGGGAAAAGTCATGCCACCGTGTTCGACACCAGCTGCAGCTTCCAAGCAGCCAGCAAGGGCACCCCCATATGTTATGCTCATGTCATGTATTTTGCAATGAAAACAGGAGTGCTTTAAAGGGATTCTAAATAGTTATAACTGGTTGAGTTGAAGCAAGCTCCCCCAACCCTTCTGTACAGAGAAATCACACTCAGGACTATTCATAGTGAACCATCGCCATCAGCTGGATAGTTTGGAAAATGCAGTTCAAATGCTGCAGGGAAACAAGGGTTTCTGTACGCTCTGGCACCGACAGTGGCACAGGAACGGAAGAAAGAGTAAAAACTAGGCCCGTAAGGCTGATCCATCCCTTTTCACACCCTGTGTGTTATATTTTATCTCATCCCTGCCCCAGGAAAGGGCTGATACAAATGTGGCCCAGTAATCTGATTTGTCCCAGTCCCAGGGCCCTGTAAAACCTAGTTATGCTGCTGGCCGCCAATAAATCCAAGAGATGCAGCCCCAGCAGCGTGAGACTGTGCTCCCTCTCTGCCTTCCCACAGATTCATTCCTGGCTGTGGAGCAGGCAACCCGGTGCTGCCGCTTTCTCCTTCCTCCTTTCCCCTCCACTGTCAGGTACACAAGACAGCTTCCATGGGCAGGGAGAGAAGGAGTGACAGCAGCAGGGGCTGGGTGGGTGGAAGCAGAGGAGACTCTCTGGCTCTAGAGCAGAAGCTCCCAAAGATTTTATTGAATGGGCTGCACAGAAATGGGTGCTCTAGGGGAACCCTCACTCATCATTCTGGTTCTTGCTATTACTACTCACCATCATTAGGGTTGCCATACTGCAACCAATGTAGCCCTGCACCATAAGCATCCTGGATTAAAGGGGAGGTATTCTAGCCAGAGCCTGACAGCAGCAGGAAAGGTGAGGGCAGAGAGAGAGAGAATTTGGGAAGAAAGATAATTCAGGATTTCAGTCACTGAGGCTTTATCAAAACCCCTGAAAGCAAGAGAGTTGGGAGCCCAGGTTCCTTTAGGGACTGGACTACCAACTTTTCAAGTGACAGTGGAAATTATTTATTATTAGACGCATTGCAGGTGTCACGGCAGGGTGGCGCTATCTAAAAATTAGTATTCTTATTAACACCAGCAAAATGCCCGGCATTGAACAATTGTGATTAGAAACAAGCTCCTGCCCCACGAGACTTACAGCCTAGAATTGACACAGGGGAGGGAGCATAGGGATATAAATCCACAGAACAGAAACGTGGCAAGTACATGCGCTTAGCTGAGTGACGAGGGATGGAGAGGGATCATAAGAAGTGCCATTGCTGGCTCAGACCAATGGCCCATCCAGCCCAGTATCCTGTCTCTAACAGCGGCCAACTTCAGTTGCCTCAGGGGGAGCATACAGTAAGTTACAGTGAGGAACCTTTTTCCTGCCATGCTGCTCCTGCTCCCAACAATAAAAGGTCTCCTTCCTCTGACTAACCTGACTACTAGTCCTTTATGGACCTGGACTCCCTGGGTCCGATCCCAATTTATCGATCCTGGATGACAAGATGGTACAAGGAGGAAGGGAAAAATAAATAAGTAATCTTTAGGGTGACAAACTAAAGATCGGGTTGCCAGATATAGGCCAGGACACTTGGTTCTCATCGTAACCAAGCCAAGTACGTGCACTTGAGACCTCGCATCTTCATGAATGTTAGACCCCTTGTCTCTCCCTCTGTTCCCCTTCCTATGTCTCTCCCCCAGCTCCTGTCTCTCAGATTGTAAGCCCTAGGGGCAGGGACCCTGTCTATTTTATTACTTTGTAAAATGCCAGGTACACTGCTGGCGCTATATAAATGTTTGTTAATAATAATAAAAATAATAACTTAAGAAAAACATGTTGCAGGTCACGCGTTGGTGCCTAAGGCTAATGCATAATTGCATAGCTGGCAACCCTAACCAGGGTGGTTCTTGGGATTTCAAGAGCCAACCCTAGCTGGCTGATACTGTCCCAGTAAGCTGTGATGGGAGGGTGAGAAAGGTGGGAGGTTGCTGTGGAAGTGCCATGGGCCAGAGGGAGACATGATGAGGGGAAGGGTACAGCCATGCGGGCTGGGAGAAAGGAGCACTATGAGAATTTGCATACATTTGCATTTAATACTCTATGCAAATATATTGAAACACAGCCTGGGAAAAGGGGAGGGGGGAGAAGAAACTGGAAGCAGGTTTGGGTTCCCGCCCCCCCCCTCTCCTTTTGGGGCTTTGCCAACAGGAGGTCCTGTTCCTGGGAAATGAGGGGGCGTGGCGAGAGAAGAAGCTTGATCCTCGTCCCCAGCTTTCACTCCGCATAGCGCATGCGCCAGCTCCTGGAGGGGGCGTTTCCGGGTTTGCGCTATCACATGACACAAAGTCATGTGACCGGCGGGTTCGTGTTCTTTCTGTGTGGCGCCCTCTTCAGTCCGGGCGGGTGAGCGACGGGCGCGGTGTATGGGGGAGCGACGGGGACGGGCTGCGTGGTGAGTGGCATTGGGGGCTCTGTAGATAGGGAATTAGAGCAGGAGCACTGGGGTTGAGGGGGATGGGGACTCTGGAGAGCAGGGGCATTGGCTTTGTATGCGGGGCAGGGGGATCTGGGAACCCTGGGCGGGGCTTTGTATACGGGAAGTGGGGCAGGGAGCTCTGGGCGGGGCTTTGTATATGGGGAATGGGTGTGGGGCAGGGGGCTCTGGAAACAGGGCAGGGCTTTGTATACGATTGGGTGTGGGATGGGGTTCTGGGTGCGCTGGGCAGGGCTATGGGTTTTGGGGCATGGGGCTCTGTATATGAGAGTTGGGGACATTTGGGCTAAAGAGTTTGTGGAGGCATTTGACTGCTGCTGTGTCTGCCCCAGGTGCCCCTTCCCCTGGTCTGTGCCACCCCAGAAAGCATGATTTGGCATGATCATGTGCCCTGCTTCGGGTCCCTCTGATGTGTCCTGTTTGGTGTCTGATATTCTGGTGCTTTGAGGCTGATTGCTGCCCATGCGGCCAGCTCTATGGTTCCCTCCCTCTTTGGCAAGGCTACAACCTCTTACAGGTCTGTGGCAGCCACCCCCGTTTCTTGATGTTTCCCTTCTCGGGATGTCCTGGTCGTTTCCCCTCTTGTCACCCCGACTGAGCTGCTTTCATTTCTCTAGGTGACGAAGCACATAAGGATGGCAGCTCCCAAATATAAAACGGTGGTTCAAGGAGAAGCCTCCGAGACCGACTCGGACGAAGAGGTTTACCTCTCCTCCGTCCCCCAAGCCACATTCCCCAGCCTTGCTGGCGTGAAAGTTCCCGGGGAGGCCTCCGAGACGGATGAAGAAGAGGAAGGGAGCCCAAGTAAGGAGAAAGCAGAGCCAAAGCTCGTCGCTCCGGCCCTGCCGCCGCTCATCGTCCTCAGGAAGGAAGAGGTAAGGTCTCCTACAGGCGTGGAAGAGAAACCCGCCATGCGCATCCGCCACCAGGGGCGCTACAGCACCCTGCTGCAGCAGAAGCTGGTTGAGAGCAATGCCCGCCTGTATTACGATGTCAGCAGCACCGTCAAACAGGTGTACCAGACGGCCACCAAGGAGATAGGCACCATCACGGGCCAGCTTAGCAACTCCCAGAGCATCATCATCAACGCCTCCCACAACATTCGCCTGGTCCTGGATGACCTGCGAGCTGTGGCCGACAAGATTGACATCATCACCAGCTGTAACCTGCTGCCTGACATCCAGATAGAGCTGCCTCTGGGGCCAACCTAGCCGCCTGTCCCCGGAAAGCGATGGAAACCCACCTGTATCTTCTTGCTTGCAGCTCTGCCCGTGAGCTGCTTGGTTCCTTGGCTTTTTTGCCGCCCGTCGAAATGGGACTTTGCAGCAGAGCCGACTTAAGCGCAGAAGGTTCTTTGCAACTTTTTGCAACAGCCTGCACAACAAACTGTGCTCCCAAGACTGGTGTCGGTTATAGCGCTGGGGGCTGCTTAGTTTCTTACATAATACTGAACCAAAGACGATAAAACTGCCCTGAACTTAGATCAGGTGATCCTTTGGTCGTAGGTAATTGCATCCAACGTAACAGTTGCAAAGGCTCGTGGGCAGGAAAGTGAATTCATGTCACACCTTCTGGGTTAAGTGAACATGGATTATGTCCCCGTGTGGGTGCTCTCTTTTTTTTAAAAAAAATAAAAATCTGTATTGAGTGCCTTTTCGGAGTTAGTCGCTTATCAAAAGAGGGTCACTCGGAAGATGTGTTCTTAATCTGTTAAGAGGCTTTTTGTATCCGTTAGGTTCGCACCCCTACGTGTGGGTTTAACATGCGTGGGTCACAGTCGGATCTTGTGGGGAAAAGACCTTCCGATCAGGTAGTGCTGGTTTTTGTGCCAGCGTACGTTCTGGGATGTCTGGCAAGTGCGTTTGGCACTTGAGAACAGCGTCTCTGCTGTGTAGTGAGTGGGCCAGGCGTGAGCTGGCATCTTGCCCTAGATTAGGAGGGCAAGGGTGTTCCCTCACGTAGCCCTCTCACCTTGCATCCCAGAGGTTTCGGGCAAGCCATTAATGGAGACTACAGTTGCCCTGGTGTGATGCCCAATCATAGAGGTGGAAAGTAGGGCATGTCACTCCTGTTTAAACACTCCCCTTCCCAGGTGTTGGGGTGAGGCGTGCCCATGCTGCACCGAAAGTGAGGTGGGGGCCTCATTGGCATCTCCCACATCCTGCTAATCCAGGCCAACAGCAGCCTAGAGTTTCACTTAAAAATGCATTGGGATTCATTAAAAAAATAAAATAAATTGCTGTAAGGAAAAGCCTCTAGCAGTTCTCTCTCCCTCAGTGTCTTAAGGCTAGCTTGCAGGTAAGCACTGGATTAGCAACCCTAATATAAAGACTGGTTCCTTTTCTCTCCTTACAATAAAGAAGACTGCTGCATCCTTATTAAGCAGGCCTCCGATCTAGCCTGGAGTGGGGAAGATCTGTCTGGCCCATCCAGATCAGAGAAATTACTGAAAAGGGGGATTCATGTGAATGTCCTCTGGGATGGACAAAGCTCATGTGGGAACCACAAATTATTATTATTATTATTATTATTAATAATAACAAACCTTTATATAGTGCCAGCAGTGTACCTGGCACTTTACAAAGTAATAAAATAGACATGGTCCCTGCCCCTAGGGCTTACAATCTGAGAGACAGGAGCTGGGGGAGAGACATAGGAAGGGGAACAGAGGGAGAGACAAGGGGTCTAACATTCATGAAGATGCGAGGTCTCAAGTGCACGTACTTGGCTTGGTTACGATGAGAATGACAGCAGGCAGGTCCATGTGGCAAGGATAAGGGTAAACAGATCGTAGGTATAGGAATAGTGGCTCAGCAGGATAAAGAGTCAGACAGAGCAGAGCGAAAGAGGTGAGTTTTAAGGAGAGATTTGAAGGTATGAAGGGAGGGGGCAAGGCGGATGTGGACAGGGAGGGAGTTCCAGGCATGGGGGGCAGCAAGTGAGAAGGGACAAAGGCGCTTAGGGGAGCAGGGAAGGCGTGGAAGGGTGAGAGAAGGGACAGAGGAAGGTTATGGCAGGTTATGTCAACTTTCAGTCCCTTCCTCTGGAGGACTGAATTTGTAGTAGCAGCTTTGACCCTGGGTTTATTTGCAGAACTAAATGCTAACTCCATCCTGACATAACACCCGGTTTATGTTCTGCCATTTTCTTCTTCCACCTCCTGCTTCCAGGAGACCTCTTTGAGGGCTCAGTCTTTGTCGCTGTCCTCTTCCTCTGACCAATTTGACTCTGTAAACACAGTCAGAGGCCAGGAGGCTTCAGGCCTACACCAGGGGTGGGGAAATGTGTCCCTTGCAGGGGCCAATTTAAAAATTAAGTACAAGCTTCGAGGGGTCACATAGACCTGTTGTTGAGTTATGGAACTTTGGTAAAATAAGTGACTCTGCGTATGGTCTTTGTAACCAAAAATTGGGTAAAAACAAGTTTTAAAAAAACTCTCCCTTAAAGCCTCTTGTCTCTAATTTATCCCCCCCCTAAAAACAAGTTTGTGTCATTTATAAGTTTATAAAAAAGCATTGCATCGGCAATGTCCCTTATGGTGAACAACCATGATTAGAGACAAGTGCCTTATTTATTTATTTAAATTTATATCCTGCCCTTTGCCTAAGGCTCAGAACAGGCTACAACACCAAAAAGCTCCATATAAAATGCATAAAAACCCCTAGGATCCCCCTCCACCCCTTATTTCTGCTGTCAGACACTCAGCCAAAAGGGCCTTTATGTTTTCTCTGGAAAACACTCAGGCTCTGAAGAACTTCCAAGGGAAGGAAGTTCCACAAGACTGGGGTAGCCACTGACGACATGCCTCTGCCTGCCCTTTATCCTATGAAGGGCAGGATGGTACCCGTAAGAGAGTGCTCCGGGCTAATTGCAGGGTTTGTGATGGAGCCTAGTCGAGGAGACAGTCTTGTGGTGATGTGGGGTGTTGAGGGCTTGTCATGGGATCGGGGGCTCACTGCCCCACTCTAGGCTGTCATGACTCAGTTTCCCAGGCTTGCAGCTCCCACTGGATCAGCGCTCTCTCTAGAACTGATTGAGCCTGCAACGGGGGAACCTTCGTGTCACCTTTTCAGCCATAGAGTTTCTCAGCACAGACTCTTTCTCTCTAGGTTCGCTTGTGTTTATAAACACAGAATCAACCCCAAACTGTGTCCCACCAATGTTAGGATCAGCAATTCCACCGGACCATACTAAGTTCAGTTAAAAGAAGTTTAATGAATAAATCAGGAATAAGCATGCAGTACAAGGTTATAATTGAGAGTGCAGAAATCAAAATAACATAACCAATAATGCATCCCTATCTGTACTTTGGCTCTCCTAGCTCAGACTTACCCTAATCAAGGTCCAAGGGTGTTTCAGTTTCAGTTCAGTTCATGTCACAGACTGCGATGGAAAGCTTGGCTGGGTACAAGTCTTAGAGTTTCCAAGAGTCCTTACTTCACAGTTCCTTTGGTGCAGCCCTTCTCTGGCTGGTAAGATATGATGATGCAGATGAAGCTGAAGAAGCTCAAATCTCAACAACCTCCTTTTGTCTTGTCTTTTCCCCCCTTAAAGTATTTTCCCAGAGTCCTTTGTTTGATTTTTCCCACCAGGTGACTGGGTGTTTTCAGTCACGTCCACAGGAAGAAATCCATTGGCGGCTCAGTGGTCTATGGCTAGTGTCTGCAGAGGTGTTTAGGCTCTTTCTGATTACACACTCGCTCAAGGTCACGACTTAGCATTTCTCCATTGCATGAAGTGAGTTTCCAGTTCTCAGCTTTCACGTTACATACATGTTTAACCTTTACATATTTGTTAGACCTGTAGTCTACATGTAGCCTAGTATCTTATCACAGGGCTTCAAAGCTCAAAACCAGCACCGTGAATAGCTGCATAAAGTACAGGCCTGCGACTCTGAGCACTACAGACTCTGGGTGCTTTTACATGAGACAGCCACATGCAGAGACAGCCTGTCCCCACATGTGACCCATCTCGTCGGAATGTTGGGATGTGTGTGCGCGCATACTCTGACAAAGTATAGTGGGGGGGGTGTATACTCAGAAAAACAAACCCTGTGCCTCCCCTTATCTCCTAACCTGAGGGCTGTAACAAGACGCTTGAGCCGTGTACGATGAATTCTTGCATGCAAGATGGGTAACACGTTTTTCTGGTTGTGATGGCAAAATCAAACATTCAGATTCTAATCTGCTCATTAAGGAGGAGCAGAATTCCCATGCACGATAAGCTTGGATCCTTTTCTCAAAGGCTCTGGGTGACTTACAAAAATATTAAAAATGTATAAGCATGAAACATATATAAAAGCAATTTAAAAAAAAAAACACCTAAACCCTGACCCACCAACCCTATCCCAGCCTGCCCAAACAAAAAGGCTGTGCATGTCTCCCGAAAGGCAAGCAGGCTCGGGCTTTGGCGGATCTCCAAGGGGAGAGAGTTCCATACGGGCGGAGCAGCTACCGAGAACGCTTCTACGTGCCCTTGTACAAACCTCACGGGCAGTTGGTAGTCGCAGGAAGGCTCCCTCAGAGGCCACGAGGGAAGAGATGGGCTTTCAGAGACCTGGGGCCCAAGCTGGTTAGGGCTTTGTAAGTCAAAACCAGCCCCTGCCGTTGGGTCCAGGCGGCCCGTACAGATTACAGAACACTCATAATGTGCTCCTAGTGACCCACCCATGAGAGAAGGCTGATGCCAAGCTTAGTTGCAACGTCATGCCTCCTAGTGCTAATCTAATACTGACCTTAATTTAAGTCCCACCCCGAATACCCTGTTTAAGAGCAGTTGTGGAGAGAAATCTGGAGGCTCTTAAAAGCTTGAGAGTAGAGGATAAAGTGCTGGAAGCCAGGGTTCAAATCCTGCTCTAGTCATGAACTCACTGCGGGGGCCTTGGCTCCCCTCACTCTTGTCCATCTGCAATTGTGACCTGTCTTCAAAAAATCTGTGACTGAAGTGCTGCGTCTGCCTAGTAGCGCTACAGAAATAAGGATGCCTCCCCATCCTCTTACTTGAGCAACTGCTGAGCCAGTTCCGTGCTGGGGGAAACCCATAGCTGGTAGCAATTGCAGAAGCATGCGGGGGGAGGCTGTGTGACCCTGATACAATAATAATGCTACTTTTATAGTGCCTGCTGCGTGGCACTCGGAGCACTTACAGAATCATAAAATACAGCAGCAATATAAAATCCATTTTAAACAGTTTAAAAAGGGAAGGTAAAGAGGGAAGAACAGAATATATTGAGGGGGAAACCAGCAATGGGTTCTAAAAGCATCTGGAGAATAAATAGGTGCTTTTTAAAGGAGAGGTGGGAGGAACTGAGGTGAACAGCTGGAAGGAGCAACTTCCACACTAAGGAACCCGGCACAACAAAGGCCCGATCTCTTACTTGCTTAAGGCACGATGGTGGGGTCCCCAAATTGGGTGGGTTTTGAGGGCAGGGTGAGGTTTCACAACCCAGTCTTGAATATCGTTCAAGGCCGTGAAGACCAGCAGTGCAATCTTAAATTCAGTCCCTCACTCGACAGGCAGCCAAGACGGAGACCGCAAGGTGGGTGTAAATGGGATCACGGCTACCCAAACCAGTACACGGCCACGCTGCTGCATTCTGAACAAGCTGCAAGCGATGGAGAGGCACTGCTAGAAGCCCAAAGGAGAGGGAGTTCAAAAATTCAAGCCTTGTGGTCGCCAGGACATGGGTCACTGGTGGCTTCCTACTCATAATGATGCCCCCACAAAAAAAAAAAAAAAACCCACTGCCACCCCAGTGACTTTACTGAATCAGATGTGGCCTCAGCCTGCCCCTCCTCAACATGATTCTTCCATTCTCTTGGGGTGAAAACAGACATGACACTAACCACCCTTTAACCACCCTTGGTGGTTATTTATGCATGTTGCAGGGCTGTATTGGTGCCCTATGCAGCCCTGCAACATGCATAAATAACCACCAAGGGTGGTTAGCGTCATGTCTGTTTTCACCCTTGGTCTAGATTGTAAATCCATGCCATGGGGGATCTGTCCCTTATCCCTGTGTGCATGCCCTCATCTCTGCTCCCGCTGAGCTAAGTCAGTCTTCCAGTGCTTGGGGGTTGGAACTGGATTCCAGGGGCTGGAGTGGGGCTACATAAAAACTAGCCACGGCCCACATTTCACCCCTAGGCCTGAAGTTTCCCACCTCTTCCTTCCCCCACCCTAAGTACACCCGTTAAGCATCCCTACCCCCCAACTTCTATGTGGCCCTTAGAGTCTATAACCAAATTTCAAAGTGGCCTGTGGGTGGGGAAAGATCTATGCCACATGGGTTCATGCTAGCGTTGCCACCTATGCACATCTTTAAGGAACACTTATGAAAAATGCATGTTGCAGGCCCTGCATTGGTGCTTTAGGCCCTGCAACATGTATTTATCATAAGTGTTTCCTAAAAATCTGCATAGGAAGGCGACCCTACTTCATGCGGCTGTCCACTCCCTTCCCCTGGAGCGCCCCCTTTTGGTGTTTTTTTTTTGGGGGGGGGTAGGGAATAGATCTGTCTCCATCCTAAGCACCCTGCTCCTCATCTCCAACAGAGACCGCACTCATTTTCACTGGGCAGGGGGAGTGGGCCTTCCAGCGAGTCCCCAAACAAGCTCGCCGCTGAGGTCCTGTGCAAAGGAGGGTTATTTACCCTCTCAACTAGTACTAAAACTAGGGGACACTCCATGAAACTCACAGGTGGCAGAGTAAAAAAACAGACAAAAGAAAGTGTTTTTTCACTCAGCGTGCAATTAGGTTGTGGAATTTACTGCCAGGGCCGGTGGTCAAGGCCAGTACTATAGCTGAGTTTAAAAGAGGTTTGGACAAGTTTCTGGAAGACAGGTCCATTAGCAGCTATTAGCCAGATAGGATTGGGGAACAAAACCCTTTACTGCCGGGAGCCTGGGGATGACCCACAGGGAATGGATAGCATGGTGACCTGTTGGGTGCTTCTCCCAGGCCCCTGTGACTGGCCGCTGTCGGAGACAGGATGCTGGGCTCGATGGCCCGTTAGTCTGACCCAGTACACAGCACTGATGTTAAAGTGCCCCCCAATCCGTTTTGTGCTGAGTCAGTGAAAGCGCAGCGCTGGGCGCATCTTGGCGCTTCGCATGCGGAGAAGGGAAGAGAGAGCCCAGCCAAGCCCCACCTGCTTGCTCTGCGCCCTGGCCGGGGGGAGAAGGGAAGAGACAGCGCCAGCGCCAGGGCATCCAGGGCAAAACCCTTGGTTTTTGGGTGCCAGGCGGAGGCGATGAAGCTGGACTTTGCCGTGGAGCTGCCGCTCTCTCTTCCCTTCTCCGCCCCCCGGGCCAGGGCGCAGAGCAAGCAGGCGGGGCTTGGCTGGGCAGGCTCTCCCCATTGCTGCAGCTCGGAGCGCGGGGAGAGAGATGGCTTCGTGCCCCTGGCTCCTGGAGCAGGGGCTGCCCCTGCTGGGGGCTCTCACGGTTCTCTGGCTGGGGCTGAAGGCTGCCTGGAAGCTGGGCTGGGGGGCGAGGACCTACCTGCTCTCCGAGGTGTGGAAAGGGGCAGAGCTGGCTCGCTATGGGGCCTGGGCAGGTGAGTTTTCTGGGGCTGCCCCCCCCCACCGCCTTGTTTCCCTCCCCGCTCCCCCCCATCCACCCCGACTGTGAGAGTGGCCAGATCTGGAGTTCAGAT
>QEPC01004837.1:270203-289541 GCA_003113815.1 Sphenodon punctatus | reverse complement strand
TCTTGTTTCCCAGCTTGCCAGGAGAGGTCTCCATGTGGTGCTGATCAGCCGTTCTCTGCAGAAGCTGAAGCAGGTGGCAGCCGAGATAGGTAAGTGAGAAAGAAGGAGGGGCGGGGGGTGTCTGTCTGACGGCGTCTGTCTTTCTGCTGGCACACATGCGGAGGTCAAGCCAGCTAATCTCAAACTGGGCCAAGTTGTTGCTCAAGGCCTTTCCTAGAGCCTCAGGAGAGTGTCTGTCTGTCTGGACATGTAAGGCGGGCAGCTGAACTTGGGCTGTTAATGCAGACCGTCGACAGTGCATAGGGGGAGCACAGGCACCATCCTCAGAATTTGAATTGGACCCCCCCTTTGCTGGCCTCTCCTCTGTTGATTCATCGTGTGAGGGGCAGAGTTAAGGGGATTTGAGATGAGATTGCTGATCCCCAAGAAGTCGTGCCCCACCGGTGCGTGTCTCTCCCCTTCCCAAGCAAGGTGGGTCTGTGGCCTCTTCCTGCTTGGGGGGGGTGTAGCAGCAGCAAGATGAGAGAGGTGGGGAGACCCTAGAGCCAGAGTCCTCTCTGCTCCACTTGCTGTCACTGCTCTCCCTCCTCCTCCCCCCGCTGTCTCGTCCTAACTTGCCTCTTGCCGTGATCCACAGAGGAGCAGCACGGCCGAAGCACCAAGATAATCGCTGCGGATTTCACTGGGGGACCGGAGATCTACGAGCCCATCCGAGCCGCCCTTCAGGACCTGGAGATCGGTGTGCTGGGTAAGTGGCTTCCTATTTTTTATTTGTTCCTTTAGATTTCTATGCTGCCCTCTCCCAAAGGCTCCAGACGGGTAACAGCGTATAAAACCTATAAAAACTAGGGCTGCAGCCATTAATCGATCAAATTGATTAATCTGACTAAAACTGATTAAAATTTGTCGGTTAAGGTTAATCGGTTAGCTGGCAGGACCTTCCGACAATCCATAGTTCTGCGTCCGTAGCTCAAGGGGATGCGTTCGGATTTTAATTGATCGATTAATCTACAAAAAGGCTTAATTGATTCATCAACTAAAATTTCTAATTGGGTTGTAGCCCGAATAAAAACAAGTATAAAAGAAAACCCACCCAAGAACAGATGTCAGATGGAAATGGCAGACGAAATTCAACGCTGACAAGCACAAAGTGATGCACGTAGGGCGGAAATAACCTTAACCGTATGTACGCCATGCTGGGATCTAGCTTAGGTGCCACTACGCACTAAAGACCTCGGAGGAGTTGTGGAGAGATAGATCATTGACGTCATCTGCTGCATGCGCAGCAGCGGTCAAAAACCGGCTAGCCTCGTGTTCAGGATAATTAAGCAACGGGATAGATAATGAAAGGGAAAATATTCTAATGGCACTGTATAAATCGTTGGTGTGACCGCATCTGGAATACTGTGTCCAGTTCTGGTCGCCCCCCCGTCTCAAAAACAACATGGCGGAACTCGAAACGGTGCAGAGAAGGGCAACAAAAATGACCCAAGGCATCGAGCGGCTTCCGTAGGAGGAAAGACTTGATAGGTTGGGGCTCTTCGGCTTGGAGAAGGGCCGGCTTGAGAGGGGACGTGATAGGAGTTTGCAAGCTCATGAATGGTGTGGAAGGGGCAGAGAGGAGAGCTGCTGTTTATCCTTTCTAAAGATAATAGAACCAGGCGTCACTCTTATGAAGTTAACAGGGAGCGGATTTAAAACCAATGAAAGGAAGTGCTTTTTCACCCAATGTACAAAAAAATTGTGGAACTCCTCGCCGGAGCAGACTAGTAACGTAGCAGGCTTCGAAAAGGGACTGGATGGATTTTTGAAAGCCAGGTCCACTAAGGGTTGGTCAAGGAGTACAAGACGCTTGACTGTCGAAAGCTGGGGGAGGATGGCGGGAAATGGATGACTCCAGTGTAACCTGCGTCGTACCAAATGGAACCATTGGCTACTAGGGAAGATGTAAAAAAACCTCCCTGTGATGTAGTGATAATCAATCCAACTGTGTAATATCAAACATAAGTTTATATAAACAGGAGCAACAAAACACATGAAAACCAGAATGCGACTGAAAAACCACCCTCCGTGTTTCGGGCATTCTGTCTTCGGGCAGTCTTCACAAGATGTCAAGCAGCCGCCGTGGCTGCCTCTCTGTGCGCCCTTGTGGTACAGACTTTGTGCATTGACGGGAACGTGGGAAATGTTCTCGGTGGAAGGATTGCTCTGGAGTATGGGAGAGATGACCTTTTATTTGCAGCTGCCTCAGCTTAAACCGCGCTGCAAAGCCTGTCGCGTTTCATTCCTTGAGGGCAACACGCTCTGGGCCCAGCAGGTTGTAAGTCCCCCGCAGGATCTGGTTCAAACTCAGTTGTACAGCTCTTCCCCACGGTGTTGCTTTAGAATACAACACACCGGTGAACAGTCCCCAAGGAGATGCACATACTTGCACGCAGAGTCTCTTCTTAGGCCGGCTCCTAGCTCGGGCTCCCAGCTTTCCTAGGCCCTTCTGTCTGCGGGTTAGACTCCCTGGCGCCTCTTGTGCTCTGCTGCTTTCTCCTGCTGCTCTAGCTCCAGTGGTATAGGGCTCTCGTCTCTCAAGCCAGCCCTGTAGCTCTGAGGTTCTTGATCTGAACTTAAAAGCTCAGCTGGAGGCTTTTAACCCTTCCATGGAGCAATGAGCAGTCTGAAGGGCTAGGGGGCAGCGGAACACAGGGGAAGCAGCAGGTGTGTGAATGCACGGCTACTGGCCGAAGGAAACCCAGGTTAAGGGACGTAGTGGCTTTGCAAGGGGGAAGGGTGCCTGTGTAAATGAGGCTTTTGTCTGGCCTCTGTGTCATCTGCAAATCCCGCCCCCCCTCACGTTTGCAAACAGAAAATCCAGAATTTTGCAAGCAGAATAAATTATGCCAATTCAGTGCATCCTGCAAATTTTGAATGCTAATGATTTTCGCAAGCAGCCATTCCCTCCGTTTGAAACCTCTCGTAGCTTAATAAAACCTCACAAAATACCACATGGACTTCTCAGTTGGGAGTGGGGGGAGGAAGGGACGGCTGTTCTCTGCACCGGGGGTGGGCAGGTTGTGGGTTTTCCCTCTTCAGCAGCTGCAATACAGGGCCACTAACAGTGCCAACACCCCATTGGCTAGCTCAGAAGGCTGTTAACTCGCAGGGCTCCCCACTCAGGCAATCATCCTGCGCTGCCAGAGGCAATTTCTGCGACAATTTGGCCAAATGCATAATTTTAAGCCACACAGAATTCCCGAGGCCTTGGCCATCGTGCAAACAGCTTGGTAGCTTCTCAGTGATGGAAACCATTGGGCTATGAGGAAGGAGAAGGACCACATGGGTTGTGTGAGAACAATGTCATCCGCCTCGCTGGTTAACATTGGGCAACCTAAGCCAACGGGCAGGCCCATCTCTTGCTGCTACGGTTGGACTCTTCCTGTCTTTGTGTAAAGCTCCTTCTGCTTCCAATGTGTGATGCTGCCTTTCCCAGACTGCCGGGCTCTGATGCTGGGCTGCTCATTCTCCCAACAGTGAACAACGTGGGCATGGCCCAAACAACGGGGTTGTCGCGTTTCCTGAACATCCCAGACCTAGATAAGGTTGGTTCCAGAAATGCTTGTTGGGCCTGATGCCTCCTTTCTTTGTGGGCAGGGTCGTTCTTAAGCAGGGCCAGTAGGGGCCATAGATGGGGCCCTGCAGGGTTCAGTGCTCCTGAGGCCCCAGGATTGGCTATTTCTGTGTGGCCCTCTCCCCATCTAGGAGACTCTGCCCCCAGGGTGACTGCTTGCTTCCTGTGGGTCCCCCCCCAAATACTTACTAGGGTGTGGGTCAGCAGGGCCCTGCAGGAAGGGGTTAAAGAGGGCGGAGGGAGGGCGGAGCCATGGAGGCCTTGCATTTTATTTTCCTTCTGTGCCTCATAAATTCTCAGGCCGGTCCTGCTTGGGCGGGGGAGGGATCCACTTTCGCTGGGAGCCCGATGCAGCTGGTTTAGATCTTCGATCTCTAGAGACTCCCCAGATTGTGAGAGAAGCCCCCTTCTCCCTCGCCCTGCATGCTGGTGCAGATGGTTTCTAGGGCCAGGGGTGTAACGGGGGGCAAGGAGGGGGCTTGAGGCGACGGCTACTGCTGCTGCATGGGGACCTTCCTAGCAGCTGCTCAGAGCCCCCATCAGCAACCTTTGCTGGGGAGGCTGCCAAAGAGGGGCCTGGCTGAGGGCGGAGCTTCTTGGGGAGGGCGGAGCCTTCCCCCATTGGCCTGTCCCTTAAGCAATTTCCAGAAGCACCTATAGCCCTTCCTGGGTCTCTGTCCTGCCCCTGCCCTCCGTGTGGCCCTGTTCCGTCCCGTCCAGGGTGAGGGAGTATTGCCACCCTGCCCCTTTCCAACCTGCCCACGCCTCCACAGAGTGCCAAGGTGCCACCGTGCTTGTTAAGGTGCAGGGCTACGGCATTTCCCCAGCCCTTTCTAAAGTGGCACCTTAGGCACCAACGCAGGCCCTGCAACATGTATTTTTCATAAGTGTCCTGGAAACATTTGCATAAATGGCAACCCTAGGCCCCCCCCCCACGATCATGGGAACACGTCCTAAGCACTTTGACAAGGCAGGGGCACATAGGGCGCTTCATGCAGGGCCGGGAGCGGGACTTGGAGCAGCTTCCGAGACCAACCGAAATCACCGGCTTGTTCTTCCCCGTCCTTTTTAATCCCATTAGGCGGTGCCGGACATGGTGAACTGCAACATGCTCTCAGTGACCATGGTGAGTGAGAGGGGGCTGCGTACCCCTCATCCTTGGGCTCTAGGCCAACAGGGTGGCCATCTTGACCATGAGCCTTTGCAGGATCAGGCCCCATGAAGCACAGGTTTGGGGGGAGGGGAGAACGGGCACTGTCTGAGCTGGTAGCTTCCCTGCCGCTCATTGTGGCTGGGGCCAATTAACTGCCTGCAAAAGCCTGCACCCTGTAGCTACTTACCCACTCTGGGACTTAGGGCATCCCTGCTACGCTACCCACCGAGCTAACCTGAGAGGACTGTACAGAGCCCTGGAACAATGGCCGCTCCAAGGATCTGTGGTCTCTTTGGAACCAAAGGCTCCTGGGTGAGGGGGCAGCCGCTAAGCCAGGGAGTTTGCTCCAAGAACCCTATATAGCAAGCCCTCTTCTGCCAGGAATGGCGGTTCAGGGTGGCATGAGGGGGAGCCTTCCTGAGGTGACCCACCTCCACTCTTAATGCTCAAGTTACTCCTTCCCACTCCTTCCTCCTGGGGAACCAACGGCCCGAGAGGAGGAGGGCAGCTTGCAGTTGTGGGGGCAGTGGGACAACGGAGCAAATAGTGACCTGGCTGGTGTGAGGGAGCTGTATGGCCATCGGGACGGGAGCCATCATGGCTGGTGGAGCCGGACTGAGGCCTGTTCCAAGTATGAACGGCCTAAGGAGTCCGGGAGCAGGGTGGGTGTGTGTGAAGACTCCCCCGTTGTGGCTGGCGGGCACTCGGAAAGGCATTCCGATGGGCCCAGTTTGGGGTACTAGGGCAGGCTGTTTGGAGTGAGGCCACGTGTGCCATGTTCCCTGCCCCTTTCTTTGCAGATGACCCAGATCGTCCTTCCTCAGATGGTTGCCAGGTAAGGGACACAAGCAACAACCATAGTCTTGTAGGTTAAGGGGCCTTGGGCCTTCCACGACATGGCTGCCCCTAGGAGCAGGGACACTGTCTCTTTCCCGCCTCATCCATCTGGTGTCCCTTGCTGGAAAGCAGAGGGCGAAATCCAGGCCAATGGGCACTGTCCCCAGCCCCTAGGCAAGGCCCTGAGCAGTTGATGAGCATCTCTTGCCTCCCCGCCTCCTCTCCCGGGGTAGTGCCTAGGCACGACGTGGACAGGGGCTCCAGACAGGCCTCATCATAACCCACAGCTTCTCTCTGGTAGGAGGAAGGGGATCATCATTAACCTGTCCTCGGAACTCGGGCGCCACCCTGCGCCGCTGGCAGTGCTGTACGGCGCTACCAAGGTGAGGGAATATCTGCTCGGTGCCCCCGGTGCCTTCCCCTTTTCCCACCCAGACCTGACTTCCATGTCTACACAATCCTGTCTGGGTTCCTGGTTGGTGCAAGGAACCCAGTTGTGGCAGGATCGGGACCACTGCAGAGTTGGGGCGGGATTGGGACCAAGCAGGATCACCAGAGAGTCGGAGCCAAGGATCTGACCAAGCTGTGGGATGGTCCAGAAGCCAGCTGACCAGGAGACGATCAGGACTAGGAAGTCAGTCTGAGCAGGCTGCGACAAAGGCATCAGGGCTGAGGCAGGCTTGGAAAAAGCAAGGGAGGCAGGGCCAGTGATCGATCAGGGCAGAGATATACCGACTGCGTTCACATGAGATGCTTCTGTCCCTTCTCCCTGTTTTTCTGTTCAGCGCGTGAAAAGGTTAGCTTGCAGGTTGCATTGGGTATCGTGCGGGCTTCATCGGAAAAGCTTAACTTGGCAACCTACGTTTAAAAATCGTTACTTAATCCTGCGCTGCCCCATGCATTTTCGTCAAGTGCGACAGGATTAATTCTGCTGTCAAGTCTACCTTAATAGTTGCAGGAGGGGATAGGGGTGATTTACCGCCCCACCCCGCGGGGGGGATGAATCCCCCGCTGCCTGCCTGGTCGGGTGAATGCATTGCTGAAAACAAACCAACCCACAGCATTATGGGATCCCTAGCAGCAGCCATGGCAGTACGGGAAGTCACTTTTGAAGTGGGGGAGGGAACGGTTAGAATGCACAAGTAACCGTCTCCCACAGCAAATAGGTGGGAGAAGTCTCATGTGAACGCAGCCACAGACAGAGGCCTGGCTGGGCTTTTGTACCAGAGGCTGGCCAACCCAGACAACTGAGCGGGGTGCTTTACTCGACTGAGGGAATCGGATCCCAGCCAGGCCGCAGCCAGAGCAATGCAGTGGGTCTGCCGGCCTAGGCCGTTACCCCCAGAGACACCCGTTCAAGGTCTGTGGTTCCTAACCGGTTGCAGGGTCAACTAGGGCCGCTTTTATACGAGGCGCTAAAAAGCGCCTCCTGAGTCCCGCGTTGAGAGAAAAGCCGGCGCGGGGAGCGTTTCCATGCTCCCCGTGCTGCCGGAAGTGACGTGCTTCCCGTTGCCGGCACACGGGGAACACGTCACCTCCGGCAGCGCGGGCAGCATGGAAACACTCTCCGCGCCGGCTTTTCTCTCAACGCGGGACTCAGGAGGTGCTTTTCAGCGCCTCGTATAAAAGCTGCCTTAGTCATGCCCCACGCCTCTCCCTATCCTGCTCCCACAACTCTCTCCCCTTCCCTCCCCCATGGGAGCTGGGGGGCTTCATCTCCCTTCATCCTCTCCGTTTCAGGCATTTGTAGACTTCTTCTCAAGAGGCTTGGAGGCTGAATACCGATCCCGGGGTATCATCGTGCAGGTACAGGACACCCTCCCCTCCTCATAGGGGCAGGAGGAGAGTTTGTGGACAGGGGCCAGGACTGGGAAAAACCTGGCTCTTGTTTTTTATTATTTGATTAATGTATTAACATTTTTACCCCGCCGTTCCCCGAAGGCTCAGGGTGGCTTTAAACAACAAAACAAGAAGGTTTAGTAAAAATACAAAGCAATGTAATAAAATCCCCTAAAAATCCCTACTCTCACCCCAAAAATCCATTCACCCACCCTCTACCCCCACTTGCCAAAAGCTCTGTCCAAAAGAAAAGTTTGATACTGCCTCCTTTTTTGTGTCCATCGTTTTATTTTATTTTATTTTAAATGAATAAAATGGATAAATTAAAATGCCCTCCTGCCCCTGGACACCCCCTCCCTCCCCCAGAGTAAAGCCAGTGCTGGGAAGGCCAGCCCTGACTGGCAGGGATAAGTCACCTTGGCTCTGTTGCAGCACAACAGTTAGGACTGCTCCCCCCTCTGGTTCGACCCTGAATTTCTGGGCCCCCACCCGGGCCGCCTACGTTTTCCTGGGCTAGCCAGGACGGGGTGATGTCACAAAAGGGGTGGGGCAAAGTGACTGTCCAATCCCCTTTCGGACATGGCCAATACCAAGCACGGCCTTATTCAGGGGCAGCCAGGCACTACGTCCTTAGCCCTGAGCTCTTGAAGGCCCTCATACCTCTGGAATGACTGACCCGGAAACTATTTATTTTTTTATCTATCTATCTCTCTTTCCATTTGTACCTTGCCCCTCTCGCAAAAGCAACTCAGGGCGGCTTACAATTTAAAATAAAACCACAAATAGAGTAAACATATATACACACATACACAACAAATAATAAACAACAATATAAAACTCTACTAAACATCTGCAGAGAGTTGTTGCTTCTGTTTATTTATTTAGTCCAATTTATATGCCGCCCTTCCTGCAGAGGCTCAGGGCAGCTTGCAGTCATAAAAACGATATTAAAAATCATTAAAATATCAACACGAATAAATCCCCTTAACACCGCACCCCCACTGCTCTCATCCCTCCCTATCCCTGCCTGCCAAATGCCTGACCAAACAGAAAGGTCTTGCTTTGTTTCCGGAAGATGAGCAGGCTCGGGCTTCTAGCCACACGGGTTCCAGGGCCTGGCTCTGGTCATGCTCCCTTTGGCACGTCGTGACATCAGGGTGTTTCTCGGCCTCTGCAGAGCGTCCTGCCTCTCTTAGTTTCCACCAACATGACCTTCAACGTTGCCCCCAACCGCTTCGTGAAGTCGGCGGAAGACTACGCCCGGGAGGCCCTGAACACGGTTGGGCTCACCAGCAGGACTTCCGGCTGCCTCTCCCACGCCATCAAGGTTAGTTTGGCGAGAGGCGGGAATGGCGGCTGTTCTGTCGGGGGACCCTGTGCACGCAGCTTCTGATCGCAGGCATCCATCCATCCCCTGCTCTCTCTCTCTGAGGCCTTGTTCTCCGAGCTAGTTCTCCGAGGTAGCAATCCCCTAACTTGTTCCAGCTTGGGCTTGCCCAAACAGAGGGGCTAAAAGCAGATACTTACCTCGGCGCAAGGAAGGGTTAGAATCTGACTCAAGGCGAAGCCCTGATTATCTGGAGCGCCTGGATAACTGGGGGGAATTTTTGCAAAGGGCAGTGGAAAGGGGCGGAGTAATTAGCAAAGAGTGTCACAGCCCATTTTTAATGTGGCTCCCCCCCCCGTGGCGTGTTGTGACATTTGGATGTTTTAAAACAGTGCGGCCGTGCCAGAAAGAGAATGGCGACGAGTCCCTTAGCCCCGCCCTCTTCTGACATGGCTCCTCCCCTTCCTGGTCAAAGCCTCAGGGAAGACGGCTGCTCAAGTTCTACTCCCAGAATTCATAACATTTGCCAAAGGTGGGGGATTGCCAGGGAGGAGGGAAGCTAATTTAACCCCCTCTCTTCATGGCGGGGGCTGTCTCTCTTCTAAAGAGTCCCCACTCCCAGCGCAGCGTCATGATGTCCTAGTCTTTCATGAAGGGTGAGGGTTCTCCTGCTGCATTTGGCTTGGAGGCTCGAGCCTGGCTGGGTGGGGCCCAGGCTGTAGTTGGGGGACACGTTGGCTGGAATTTGTGGACCAAGGAGGCCTTTAAACCAGAAGGCAGAGCACTGTCCCCTCAATGCAGCTCACTGCTGTACTGTCGGAGCCTCCGAAAACCCATCCCGTATTTACCGTGTGAGGAGCACAATAAAGAAATGAGGCTCTGAACGAGCTCTCTCCTTTCACTCTCTTTGTTTCTTCGCCCGCAGGCTTTCTTTTGTGACCTACTGTTGCCGGAGTGGTTTCGCCTCAGCTCCTTTGGGTTTAAGCTCCAAACCAACTTGTGGAGGAGGATGAAGGACACCGTAGCCGTATCAAAGCGCAAATAGTTCTGTTCCTGACGTGATGCGGCACGGCCTGAGGGGAAGCCAAGACTGAGACCATAAAAGGGACTCGGAACGCCGTCTAAGACAGACGGGGGGAGAGCTGCTTGCCTCTTGGCCAAAGATGGCTGGTTTTCATTTGACTGGCTTTCTCCTTCCAGCCTCAAGCACTGACAGACCGTGCTCAGGGGCAGGGCAACAGAAATGGGTTCTATGACCTGGACTTTTCCCCTCTCCCTCGTCCCCACCCAACCACACAATCTGTCTCATCCTGCCTTCCCCGACCCCTTCTCTCCCTGCAGCCCCTTGCCAAGGCCCTGCAAGTCCCTCCTCGCTGCACTCTCAGGAATCCCTCTTGTCTTGACACTGTACGGATTAAGCACGAATAGGAATTAGGAGAATTTGGGCAGACATAGCTCCTCATCTTTGGTTTTTAGTGTGGCACGATTGACTGGTTTTAAATGCTGTTTACCATCTTTACTGCTGTTCAGTATCTTTATTAACGACTTGGATGAAGGGGTTGGGGGAATAACTTATCAAGCTTGCAGATGACACAAAACAGAGTGGGGACAGTGGGAGAATTAGAATTTAAAAAAGCCTTGATAGGGTGGAAACCTGGGTTGAAACTAACAAAATGAAATTCAACTGAGAACTGCCCCGTTCTGCATTATTTATTTATAAAAGATTTTTATGCCGCCCCCTCCTGCCCACAGAGCAGCTCAGGACGGCAAACAGCAAAATAAAAACAATAAAAACGATTTAAAAGTTAAAAATCTTGTATGGAGGGAGAAAACAACCCCCCCCCCCAAAAGCCTGGGGGAACAACCGGGTCTTACACAAACATCGAAATGGCAGGAGAGCGGGAGCCAACCAAGCCTCCTCCGGGAGCGAGTACCACAGCACGGGGCCGGCCACTGAAAAAGATCTAACATCGGTGGCCATCCGCCTCGCCTGGGGAACCTCCAAAAAGGCTCCCACGGACGATCTCAGGGGTCACACAGGCACATGGGGAGTGAGGCAGTCCCGCAGATAGGCAGGGCCCAGGCCTTTGGAGAAGAAAAACCAAATGCACAAGTGTAAGTTGGGGGACGCCAGGCTTGGAAGCAGCACATGTGAAAAGGATCGAGGGATTGTGGTTGATCACAAGCGAAACGGGGTGCGAATTTTAAGCTGCATTAACAGCAGCCTTGTCTTTTAAACAGTTAAACAGCAAGTCCGCATAAGTAATAATTCTGCTCTGGTGCTGGTCACGCACCTCACCTAGAGTGCTGTGTCTGGTTTTGTGTGCCCTATTTTAAGAAGGACATTGACAAATTGGAGCAGGTTCAGAGGAGGGCAACAACTATGATAAAGGGTTTGGAAAACAAGTTCTACAGGGAAAGAAACTGGGTATGTTTAGCCTAACGAAGGGAAGACGAAGGGAAGTCATGATGGTGTTCTTCAAATATCTAACGGGCTGCCAGTAAGATGGCAAGGAGCTGTTCTGCGTTGCTGCAGAAGGCAGGGCTAGAACCTGAGCTCAAGTTACAGGAAGATAAAGTTTTGTTTAACTATCAGGGAAAACTTCCTACCCCTGGGAGCTGTTTGGTAGTAGAGCAGGGGTGCTCAACGTGATTCACGCCAACGACTGGAAAATTTGGTTTGGACTCAACCCTGGGCCGCACGTGGACCAATTTGGACCCAATCCTGGGCCAATTTACATCACCCTGCCCCCAATTTGCATAACCCCACCCCCTGGCAGCAAGGCACTGGGGCTGACGATCCGGGTGGCAGAAGCGGCAGCGAGGGGCTCGGGTGGAGACACCGGCGGCAGCAAGAAGCTAGAGCCAGGGAGGAGGCAGGAGGGATCTGGCCGGCCCCTTGAATAGGCTTGCTGCCCGGAGGAAGGAGGGTTTCGCGCCAGCGCGGGGGCTTGGTGGAAAGGTGATTGCCAAAGTAGGCGGCAGCATGGCAGGCCGCAGGAAAGGTCCTTGCGGGCTGCGTACAGTCCTTGGGCTGTACTTTGTGCAACCCTGCAATAGATTGAGCTTGCTGGGGGGGGTTGTAGGCTCCCCATCGCTGAAGTCTTTCAACAGGGGCTGGACCTGTTGGAGATGGTGTAGCTGGTCATCCTGCATCCAAGCTGGGGGTTGGACTAGATGCCCTTCGAGAAACCTTCCAACACAATGATTCTCTCTCAGGTGAAAAAAGGTTCCCCACCCCTGTATGCCCCAGAGCCTCCCCTCTGCCCTCTCTATTCCTGCTCCAGACGTGCCCAGATCATGTTGAACTCGCTGTAAGAGATGGTGTTGGCTTCTTTCTCCTTGTGGGTCACCTAGGTAGGTGGGAGGGGGTGTTTTCCCTCGCTTCCCAGTGACCTGTGCCTGTAGCAGGCTAGGGAGTAGCCAGGTGAGAGGGGGAGCGAGAGGTGCCAGACATTTAAAACCAGCCGTCCGATTATGCACTAGGAGATATTGTTTCCTAGTAAATAATCTTACAGCGATTTTTAAAAGTCTGGCACCTCTCACTCTTCTCAACCCCCCCACGCTTTGTTCTGTCCACTCCCACCCATATATACCTGCTCAGTGTATATATTTCTACGGGCTACACTACACGCCAGAGGAAGGGCTCTGTGTAGCCCGAAAGCTTGCTCGTTGCCACCAACAACAGTTGGTCCAATAAAAGAGATCATTCAAACCGCTTTCTCTCTCGTTCGTTAGTAAAACTAACGTTACTTCAATCACGGGTAACAGGGCTGAAAATACAGCCCTGTCGCTCACGAGAGTTCAAAATAATGTTCAATTTGAATGTGTGCACGGTGCATTCCAAGCTTAACGTGCGTTAAACTCACCGGGGTGGAGCAGCAGGTTCACGATACTCCCCTCTCGTCTGGCAACAGCGGTGGCGGGTCACTTCCTTGCGGGTAGCGTCCTCACTTCCTCCCAGCTGGGTCAATTAACCTGCAGCAACGCAGGGGCCCGACCAAGGACAGCATGCCTAACCAGGAAGGGGTGAGAGTGTGTGTGGGGGGGGGCAGGTTATGTGGGGTCTAGGGGCTGCAGGGACCAGGCTGCCCCTGCCCTGAAGAAACCCAGTGAGTCGGTTATTTCTGTTATTTATTGACCCATTGTGGCCCCCTTACACAAAACTCACAGTAAGCATACAGCCCATCTCTCTCATGTTACTGCTATTTTCTCGTGAGATTTGAGTCTCACGTGTGCAAGCAGAGCTGGGGAGGCCCCGTCTCCTGGGACAGGATGCTGTATATTCTGTAACAGAACCCAAATTCTGCCAGCAAAAAAATCCAGATTCTGCAAGAATCAATTGTCAAATTAATCAAAGCCTACAAATTACGCCAATTAGCTCCCCACCCAGCTGCCATGGCATCAGGTCTGGACATTGCAGATCTTTAAAAAATACAAAATACTGTACAGGTCTCTCAGTACAGGAATGAGGGGGCAGCAGCCTTCCCTAGCAGGGGTTTGTAGGCAGCTTCTCTTTGGCAGGAGGTCCTATGGCCACAGGAATATATGCTTGCAGCTGGCAATACAGTATCCCATTGGTTGGGTTATGTTGCCAGCCTTTAATGGATTCATTCATTCTTCTCCCCTCTCTGGCTGTAATTTAGCGATGCCAGAGGCAGTTTCTGCAACCATTTGACCCAGAATCAAATTCCATGAAAGCAGCTAGAATTGGGGCCCGTCTATACAGCACTATGATTTCATGCTGGTCCATAAGGGGCGGGGCTACATCAGAAGGGGTGTGTGTGCAAAGGTGCTCTCCAGCCTCGTTGTGACTGGGACCCACCCCCTATGCAATTCTGACGTCCCTGCACTCTGTAAGGGGTAAAGTCACCGCTGGCTGGGCCACCTGGACTGACCTGGGTTCCATTGGGCGCAGATCAGGAGCCACGCCTCTAAAAATTGATAGGTTTTGCCATAATGACTTAGCACAGGCACCAGTGTCACTCTCTTTACTAGGACTCAGGCCTATGCTAACTGGGCTATTCTAATGGAGAACGGTGCTGTCTCAAAATGGTGCGCTATGTGGGAACCAAATGCCCAAGGCATCATGACCAGCTCTGTTGCCAATGTCCTGCCCCAGCAACTTTTTTATTTCAATTGAATTTTTGTTAAATGTAAGCACTTGCGTCTGCAGTGCCCTCCCTCTTGACAAAACCCAAATCAGTGCAAATCTACCCCACCCCCCAGACACGCCCTGCTGGGGCGACCAGAATATCACCCAATCGTCCCTCCCTTAAGGCTGCCACATCCTGCAGTTTGAACCTGAGGCTTTTGTTCTGGCCTATGGGGAGTATCGGGGACAAACCATGGGAGGTGGCAACCCTTCCCTGAACGATGGGTAGAAACACACGTGGCAGCAGCACGTCGACGGCTCAAGCCAGGGAGGAAAACAACAGCGCACACCATTCAGGCCGAGCCGCCAAACAAACATGCCCGCCCCCACGGCCCAGAGGGGGGCAGGGAGAACCATGAACAGGCCGCCAGCTGGCCCTGCCCCCATCATGGCCAATGACAGCCAGCCACGGCTGCACCGATACCAACCCAGAAACAGATGCGATAGCTCCCTCTGGCCTCTTCGGTCAGGCCTTAAGCCTGGGCTGCGAACGTGGGAGTTCTCTCAGGTCACAGAACTAGCCACCCCGCCACGGCCTGGGGCCATCCCAGGCCAACATCTGGCAGCATCTGCACACACATGCAGGTGACATCTGGAGCAAAGCCGGCCACAGCAGGCTGCGGTCACCTCTGTTCTTACTGAAGGTGCTTCCTTCCTGGTTATTCTCATAGTTCTAAAGTCATTTCACAGTGTCATGGGGGAGTCAGATTGTTCCGAGCCTCAGCCAGGAGGAGGCACCGATGGGTGCGCTTGATAGCCTTGATAGTCACACAATCTCCTTCCCCCTTGCAGACCTGCCAGGTGTTCCTTGCCCCCACAGCAATGCATTCACCTCGCCGCTGATTTCCCTGTGTGTCACTGGCCCGCCCCTTGCGCCCTCGGCCAAGACCGAGGGATGAAAGAGCACAGCGAGCGGTAAGAGTTTCCCACAATGCTCAGGGTGCAGGTTTGTGCCGCTCGGAAAGAGTGTGTGTGCGTGTGTATGAGCCTTCAGAGTGACCCAAATCCACATTCTCAGGGTAGTGGAAGAACCTCCCTGTTCCCTTGCTCTCTGCCTCCTGATGCTAAGCACGAACCACTAAAATGCAGAGAAATCAGCAGCTGTGTGAACATACAGGGTAGTAAGTAAATAGTAGTTTATTGTTAGCCGAAGCTATTACAATATACAATAAATTGACAAAAGATTAAAAAAATTGGACTGACACACAAACAACTCGAAATTAATCGAGAAGCAAACTCAAACTTCCAACCAATACCAACAATATAAGGTAACACATAAAGCTCATAGACCAACAAATCCAAACCCCCTCTGGGTTCAACCTACTAAGAGGGGGGAGAGGGAAAACAATTGACCTGGATTTACAAACCCAGCTAAATAAGGGACCCCAAGAGAGCCCCTCTAATCCGCAGGTACCGTAAGCCATAACTGGCCAACGCTCTGGCCCTCGCGGAATCCTTATAGTCTAACAGGAGCTTTAAACACAGACGCGAATCCCAAAAGGCCTCACAGTACTGACCCAGCAACTCCCTCCTGGGTACCACTAAGGCTGGGCAATGAAAAAGAATATGGGCAACAGGGTCAAGCTCCTGTCACTTACAAAGTTGACAAAATCTATCCTGCTTAGCGGTGGCCCTGTATCGTCCCTCTACCATGGCTGAAGGGAGGGAGTTGCATCTAAGTCGGGTATACACCCACCTAGAGCCTTGGTCTGTCCGAACAAATAAATAACTAGAACACGGGCGCAGGGGATCTGCCAGAGGGTACTCCGGTGCTATTGCCTGGGAGGACAAAAGAGCCCTCTCATTCTGGAGTTCTTGATCCTCAATTCGCCTCCGTATCAAAGACAGAGCACCTGTTAGGCCAAGCCTTCTCAGGGATTCAACAGAAAACCCCAGATGGTTCAGCTCTGCCTCCATCTGGTTAACCCCAAAATTAAGGCCCCCATCAAGTACCAACATAGTCAGCAGTGAACCATCCTTTGGGGAAAAAAGATATGTCCTTACCCAAAATTTTAGGAATGCCAGCCTGGCCCTAGGTCTCATGGTCAGGCTATATGTCTCCAACCTCATAAGCACCTGAGACATACTTCTAGGAAGTCCCAAAATTGTTCGTAGCAGCTGGTTCTGAACAGATTCAAGCCTAGATAAAAAGGCCCCACCCCAAACCGGGAGGGCGTAAAGGCATTGAGGGATAACCTTAGCCCTAAAGAGCCATAAGGCCGGCAATACCAGTCTCCCCCCCCCCGATGGAAAAAATATCCGAGGATGGCAGCGGTCATTGTTCTCATTTGCTGTCTAACAGCTTCCAAATGGGGGGCCCAGCTCAAGGATGGAACAAGAATGACCCCAAGATACTTTATAGGCTTTGACTTGCTCTATGGAATGTGAGCCGATCCTCCATTGATGGATTTTACGAGGGCCATGGCGCCCCATAACCATAACCTTTGTCTTAGTGTAATTAATGCAAAGGTCCTCCTTCGCACAATACTCCCCCAAACCCTGGAGCGCCCTCCTCAGCCCAACCAAGGTCTGGGATAGTAGGACAGTATCATCGGCGTACAGGAGGGACGGCACCCTCCTGGCGCCGATCCTAGGGGCATGCGTATCTAGCTCCTTCAAAAAGGGGATCATGTCATTGAGAAACAAGTTAAACAATGCCGGAGCTAGCAAACACCCCTGCCTTACCCCCCCGAAGGACTGAAATTGGCTCAGACAAAAAATGGCCTTTAGGGCGAACTCTAATGGAGTTATTAGTATGGAGAAAGCTCAAACAGGGATCCATAGACGTGTTCCTCAGCTTGATCCACAGTCTCTCTCTATTAACGGAATCGAACGCCATGCTCAGATCTATAAGCCCCAAGAAAAAGTTGCCCTGGCGAGCCACGTACCTCTTTACCAGAGCAGAGAGGGTGGCTATCTGATCCAACGTGGATCTCCCCCCTTGTTCAGGCTCCAGGGTCCCGGACTCCCGCAACCAGGCCTGTACTTTCCCCAGCAGGAACTTGGTATACAATTTCCCCACTACACTTAAAAGGCAGATGGGGCGATAGTTTCCTGGGAGTCCCCTTTCTTAAAGATTGGTACTACTATTCCCTCGAGCCAGGCCTTTGGAAGTTCCCCGTCCTCATTTATTGCAGAGAAGAGGAGAGCCAAAATATTGGCCCACCAATCGGGGTGACACTTCAGCAATTCTGGGGGGATAAAATCCCCACCCGGGGCCTTCCCGTTGCGGAGTTGCGCTATAAACGCAATTACCTCCTCTCTGGATACCGGGGGCCAGGCAGGTAGACTGTCCCTACAGGACGGTCTAACCATCCCCTCCACTGGGCCCGAAAATGTAGACGAATAAAAGTCCACCCAAACCGCAGAGGAGATAACAGCCTCCTGCCGGCCTGCCCTGTTCATGCGAATAAGAACCCAAAAGGCCTTATGGTTCTTAAAGAGGGCAGCCTTCCGCAAATCCTCCCAACCCTTCTTTTGAGCTGCCAGCCTTTTGGATGCGAGTAAGCATCTATAATCTTTCCTCAAGGGCTGGAGGGCCGCTCGAACGGGCCGGGAGGGATCACACTTTAAGCGTCTAGCTAACTGCCTCAGTATAGCTCTCTTACTTCGGCATTCGGAGTTGAACCAGGGAAAGGACTTTGGCCCACAAGGGGCAGTTTGCCACAGGGTAAGCAAACAGAGCAAAGACGTGTGTGAATGAGCCACTAAAAGAATAATGAGGAGCCCACCAAGCAACGGGGGCAACTATGGAGGTGGGCCTCAGCTACCTGGCCCCACCCCTGAGTCCCGGAGTTGAACTGCCCATGCCTACCAGAGACTGCAGCCCCTACCTTGGGTGGGGTCTCCCAGGCAACCCCTGGAACTCCCCGCTGCCGTGCTAGGGGCTGGGCTCATCCCGCGCAGTGCAGCCTCTGGTGGCTATGGAGGTTCGTGCTCCGGCTGAAGCTTTTCCCACACCTGGAGCAGTGGTGAGGTTTCTCTCCCGTGTGGCTTCTCCAGTGCCGGCTCAGGTCAGAGCTCTGCTGGAATCCCTTCCCGCAGCGGGGGCAGCTGTAGGGACGCTCGCCCCGGTGCAGCCGCTCGTGCCGTGTCAGGTCTGAACGCTGGCTGAAGCACTTCTCGCACTCGGGACACTGGTAGGGCTTCTCCCCCCGGTGGGAGCGCTGGTGTCTCGTCAGGTGGGAGCTCCAGCGGTAGCTTTTCCCGCACTCGGGGCAAGTGTACAGCCTGGCCCGCGTGCCGCCTCCCGCCTGGGCTACGTTGTCCACCAGCTCCCGCAAGCCGCCGGCACGGAGGCTGGGTGCTCCCTGAAGAGAGGCCTCCTGCTCCTGCTGCCTCTTGGTCCCCTGCAGAGTTTCCCAGGCAGGGCTCTGAGATGGACGCTCCTGGGCTCCCCGTAGGAACAGCTCCATCATCTCGGGAGCATGCTGGGCGAGCTGCTTCCCCTCTGTCCCGCGGGCGTCCCTGCTGCCTGCTGGAATGAAGAGAGAATCCAGATGTTGGACTAGAAGCTGAGGCGGGGCCCATCCCATCGTCCCAACAGTTGTGAAAGGGACCTTACGGGGCAGCTCATGCAGGGCTGGGCAGAGTTTCCAATCCAAGGAGCTGCACGTCAGTATTTTCGTATGGGCCAAGAGCCCCCATCGAAGGTCAGTCAGGCCCTTGCACACTGCGTGCTCGCAGCGTGGGAACAAACAGCACAGCAGCCCCCGCGTGGGGGCTGTGTCATGTGACAGGTCCCTGTCCCACTGGGCACCTTCCCTAATGCGGGTCAGACCACAAGCCTGGTGGGGAGGGAGAGGAGCGGGGATAGTCCCCGGGCTGGGATCCCTCTAACACGCAGCACTCTCACGTCGGACCACACAAGCCTGGTTGGAAGAGGACCAGCAGGCCGCTCCTCCTTCCCGCTGCCCGGCTGCTTCCTAGAGCGGCCAGGCGGCGGGAAGGAGGCACCTCGGCGTGCCCGCTTGCTGGGGATCGCAGCCGGTGCGCGGCGGCTCCGTCCCCAACCGTGACCCCCTAAACCACAAGCCAACACATACACATTCCTTCGCCTGCACGGCGTGCTCCTTATTCCTGGGGAGGACACCGTTCTCCTGGTCCACGGCCACCTAATCAAACAGCCCACTGGAGACCCACTCCTGGGGGGCTATTGTGCCATTTATCTCCAGCCACAGAATCACTCGCTATCTTGGACCCCCCCCACCTCCTGCTGCTTCTCTCTACCCCAGACCATCCCCAGCACCCGCTGCTCCCCTCGCTGCCCACTCCACTCACCTCTTCTGCCTCTGCCACCCGTGGGGGCCCAGCACCGGGCACTCGCCTTTCCTGCCTCCTGTGCCCACCAGCAGGAGCCGCCTAGATGCCCCCCCCGGCTGCTATTCTTGGCACTAGATGCCCCCCCG
>QEPC01004837.1:226040-243912 GCA_003113815.1 Sphenodon punctatus | reverse complement strand
CCCCCCCCCCCCCCAATAGGGGTGCACTGTGGCAGAGCAGCTCCCCCAGCCTGCAGTGCAAATCTTGACCTGGCTGCCTTGCACTGTAGGGGGGGGGGGACTGCTTCCTTGCTCTGAATGGCTGGTGCTGGGCGGAACTGACCAGGGAGGAAAGAGCCCTGTCAATTTCACCCAGCTTCTGTTCTGTGTGGGGTCTGTGCTCCCTCTCCCCAACCTGGCAGCAGACAGGAGGGAGGCAGGGAACCAACATCCTGCAAGAGGGCAGGGAATCCCCTGGATAGGCTTGCTGTCAAGCGGAGAGCAGGAAACCCAGCCTGCACATAATTAATTTGACCAAGCTGCTTCTTTTTTTCCCCTCCCCCTGGTCAATTTCACTAAAGTCTCAGCAGGGCTGGTTTCAGCTAAGGCAGCAAAATGCCTAATGCCGGGGTGGGGAACCTCATGGCCCAGAGGACGAATGCAGCTCGTTCTGATGTGACCCCTTTCCAGTTCCTGGCTCTGATCCAGGATCCAGATCCTACCTCCAAGCACTGAAAAACTGAGCTCAGGGTAAGGGAACAACAAGGATACGAGACAAGATCCACAGCACAGATCCGTGATCTGGACCCTTCTCTTCCTGAGCGCCTTCCTTAAACATCCCCACCCTCAACCTCTAAGCAGCCCTTGAAGCTTGTACTAATTTTCAAAGTGGCCCCTGGGAGGGAAAACATTCCCTTCTAAAGTCTGAAGCTCCCCTGCGAGTAGTCAAGCCAGTTCCCTAGGTCATGGCAGCAGCGGAAAACAACCAGTATGTCACAGTCTAGAGCTAGGGTTGCCACCGATGCAATTTTTTAAGGAACACTTATGAAAAATGCACATTGCAGGGTCTGCATTGGTACGGCAGGCAGGGCCTGCAAGATGTATTTTTCATAAGTGTTCCTTAAAACGTTGCCTAGGTGGCAACCCTAATCCAACCGTCTGTGCGTAAAGGCTCTCTGCCTGCTGGCTGAGTCAGCACCCTGGAGACCTCCCAGGATGAGCAAACTCTGGCTGAGGTCTGTCCTCTTCCAGAACCAGGCACCACTGACTGCCAGAGACACCACACTTCCAGGCTCTTATAGTCCCTGGAGGGGCAGAGCCAAGGCACAGGCCACTGTTCCTTAAAGAGCCCCCACCCAACTTGTTACAGCACACCTCTGGGTGGAAATCATGTTAAGAACATAAGTAGTGCCGTACTGGGTCAGACCAATGGTCCATCAAGCCCAGCATCCTGTCTCCGACAGTGGCCAATCTCGATCGCATGGGAGAAGAACCAACAGTCACAATGGGGCAAGCCATTCCCCGTTGTTCACTCCCAGCTCCCGACAGTAAGAAGTTCATCCCGCAAACTACATGGTTAATAGCCATCAATGAACCTACTCTCTAAGAACTTATCCAGTTCTTTTTTAAACCCAGCTACGCTACTGACCCTGACAACGTCCTCTGGTAACAAATTCCATAGGTTAATTATGCGTTGAGTGAAAAAGTACTTTTATTTGTTTTAAATCTCCTGCCAGCTAGTTTCATGGAGTGTCCCCTAGTCTTAGGACTATTTGAGAGGGTAAATAACCGTTCCCTATCTACTCGTTCCGCACCACTCACGACTTTATAAACCTCTCTCATGTCCCCTCTCAGTCTTCTCTTCTCTAAGCTGAAGAGACCCAGCTTGTCGAGCCTATTTTTGTACGGAAGCCGTTCCGTACCCTTTATCATTCTCGTTGCCCTTCTCTGCACCTTTTCTAGTTCCGCGATGTCTTTTTTGAGCTGGGGCGACCAGAACTGCACACACTATTCCAGGTGCGGTCGCACCATTGATTTGCATAGAGGCATTATGACATCCTCAGTTTAATTCTCTGTCCCTTTGCGAATAACTCCTAACGTGCTGTTTGCTTTTTTGACCGCTGCTGCCCATTGGGCTGAGGATGTTCAAACAAAGCCACGGATTGCCGAAAGTCAGGAGAGAGGGGGCACACCCATGCCTTTCTAGTGGGCTACTTAAAATACAGGTGGGGGTGGGGACTGGAAAGGAGGCTTGTTTGCATTTTGATGGAGCTTCTGCTCACCATTAATTTCACACCGGAGTTTCCTGGGCTTTGGTGGCTGTGATAGCAGGAGTGACACCTTAGTGCTGTGGTGTTGGCTCTGCCGCTCGATTTCCCCCGAGGTTTACAGAAAAGAGGCCCCGTTCTCTGAAGGGGTAGAGGCAGCAGGTTACACAGAGAGCAAGCTCGCCAAACGGGACAGTTTCCCCTCTAGCAGGGGATGGGGAACCTTTCCCCTCTCCCGTGGGCCACTTTGGAAATGAATGGGTTGGACAGGAACTGGGGGAGGGGGTGCTTAAGGGTGTGATCAGGATGGGGAGGGTCCGGATCATGGCTCTGTGCAATGAACCCATCCTTAAGCCTTGGTTGCATGCCCTCCTCTCCACTCCCTCCTCCTGAGCTCGCTCTCACAGTGCTTGAGGGAGCGGACTGGACCCAGGGGCCAGATGCAGGAATTGGAAAGGGGCCAAATAAGAAACAGCTGTGGGCTAGATTTGGCCCCTGGGCCTCAGGTTCGGCCTCTCCTGACCTTTACCTGCCAATGGCTGACCTGCTCTTCATTTCAGTGCAGTGGAGGGTGCGGTGGAGGTGGATAGGGATATCCAGCATAACCACTGCCGGACTGCGATAGCTAATGGCCCATCTAGCCTAGTGTCCTGTCTCTGACACTGTCCAGCACTGGATGCTTAAAAGGATGGGGCAATTATAGACTGATCCATTCCTGAGGCAGAGTACCACCTAGGGCCATCACCTCCCATGGTTGGACCCTGAGAGTCCCAGAGAGAGAGAGAGAGAGAAATATCAGAGAGAGAGATATACGGTGTGTGAGTGTGTGTGTGTGTGTGTGTGTGAGAGAGAGAGAGAGAGAGAGAGAGAGAGAGAGATTGTGTGTGGGTTGCGTGTGAAATGCACAAACGAGTGTGTGACAGTCGTGTGTGGGCTGCGTGTGGAATGCACAAAGGAGCGTGTGAGTGTCGTGTGTGGACTGCGTGTGGAATGCACGAACGAGCATGTGAGTGTCGTGTGTGGACTGCGTGTGGAATGCACAAACGAGCATGTGAGTGTCGTGTGTGGACTGCGTGTGGAACGCACAAACGAGCATGTGAGTGTCGTGTGTGGGCTGCGTGTGGAATGCACAAACGAGCGTGTGAGCATCATGTGTGGGTTGTGTGTGGAATGCATGAAGGAGCGTGTGAGTGTCATGTGTGGGATGCGTGTGGAATGCACAAAGGAGCGTGTGAGCGTTGTGTGTGGGATGCGTGTGGAATGCACAAACGAGCGTGTGAGCATCATGTGTGGGATGCGTGTGGAATGCATGAAGGAGCGTGTGAGTGTCGTGTGTGGGCTGCGTGTGGAATGCATGAAGGAGCGTGTGAGTGTCGTGTGTGGACTGCGTGTGGAATGCACAAAGGAGCGTGTGAGCATTGTGTGTGGGATGTGTGTGGGTTGCGTGAACAAGTGCGTGCTGTGTGTGGAGGGTGCACTCTGGCAGAGAGACATGTGCAAAGTGCGTGTGTTGAGCATGGTATCACCCCCCCCCCCCTTGGCATTCCATATCCCATAATGCACCTCTGCTAAGGTGCTCCATCTACTTATCACCCTCTCAGAATCGCTGCCCCAGCCAAACTCCGATGAGACCCCTTTATCTCAGGCCCCTCTTGTCCCCTGCTGCTCCTACCTCTGTGCTGCAGGGAAGGGGAAGTGGTGACAATTGCTCCCCAAACCCCCTTCTGTCTGGGTTTGGGTTTTTCTTTTCTGTCTTTTTTTAAAAAGAATTATTTTTTGTTTTTTTGCCTTTTTCCGAGCTGTAGCCTGACAATAACTGGCTTGCCACCACAACTCTGCTTGTTTGTCATGTAGCCGTCGACCAGAGCATCAATCTAAAACCGCAAGGAGGAGAAGAGACGCGCGGCACCTGTGCTTGCAGAGCAAAGGTGTGAAATGATACCAGCGTTCAGCTTCTTGCAACTTCCCTGCTCAGCTCCTGGTCTCACGTCCGGGCACAGGGAGGCCTCAGCAGGTGTCAAGATGAGCAGATAAGTCTCCACAAAGCACAAAAACAAGTTACGTTTGGCTTTTTTCACACTGTCCTGAGGCAGAAGGGGCTACAGGCCACCAAGCCCCATCGTAGTATCGCCTCCAAACAGGGCAGGGCCCAAGCCTGCCCCAAAAGCCACACCCCCTGGCTCTGAACTTTTCAAAGGAAGGGAAATGAACTCAAGTCTCTAGGCAGCTAGCAACCCAACCACTGGACTAACTAGCCTGCCTCTCGGATATACAGCAGAGATCCTTGTGATTTAATCGCCACCATGACCAGCGCGTGGGGGCAGGGGGTGAGGGGGCAGGAAGGTCATTAATGAAAGCCTTATAAAGCCACTCATTTTTCCCCTGGCTTTTGTTTCCAACACTGAAATAGCCAGTAACAGCTTTTTCCTAGTCTTTCACGTTTTGGGGTGCACACCTCTACTTGGAATACTTCCTGAGGCTCAGCCCCCCTTCCCCTGAATTAATTGCTGGGGCTGAGTTATTAAGCCATACAACTTTAGCCCTGCCCCATATTAAAAAAAAAAACACCAAGTCCTATCTTAGGTCCTTAACTGGTATTGATTCTGTTGGCGTTCAGCCCACAGTAGCCTGCTGCTTAAACTCTTTAATTAAACTGGAACACACACCGGAGACGCTTCTGCAGAAAAAGCCTAGAGGGTGTATTGGAAGCCGACAGACCAGTAGCCAAGTGTTCCAGCCTGGTTGAGAGAGCGAGTGACAGATTGCTATCAGCCCAAAGACACTGCACAACACCGGCATAACTTTGGGCTAAAATCTGGGGGAGGGAGGATGTTGACCCACAATAGAGTCAGTGTGGTGTAATGGCGAAGTGTACAGTACTTGGAGGGGGAGACACCCCCCCCCCGGTTTTAGTTTCGCCGGGGACCCCCTAGTTCTAGTCTCACCGTAGCCAGAAACTCACTGGGTGACCATGAGCCAGTCACATTGTTCTCAGCCTAACCTACCTCACAGGGTTGTGAGGATTAAAAGTTGTGTTAAATTGTTGTATGTCAAGCGCTCTGAGTGCCATGGCACGGGGGCACTATACAAAGGTGATTCTCATTTATTTATTATAACCCGCCCCTCTATCGCTAGAATTGTGGGGGAAGGAAATTTGTAGAAATTTGTTTCCCCCCAACCTCCCTATAATGACTGCCATGTCTCACCACAATCATGGGATTTAAACACCATTTTACAGTCCTTTGTTTCCCCCCCAATGTCCTAGAGAAACCTGCGAGAACGTAACATCCCGCTAAAGCCGTATTTTTGCTGACATCAGTCGACTACAGCAGGGGAAGAGACGACGCTCTTGTCTTGCCGCCCTCTACCAAAGTGACGCAGCCGGTTTCATTTTTGTTACTGTGACAAGTTATTTCAACCACACCAAGAGCCACTCGATCCCTGGAGGCCAGGAATCCAGAGAGGCTTCTCTTAGCAACCCCAGGACCGAGGCCAACCGGTTTCCCAGGCCGTGGTGTAGCAAGATTGGACGGGGCCCAGACTCATGTCCCTGTCTCTATTATGGGCCCCTTAAAGGGGGCCTAAGTGGTGACTCTCCCAAGCCTAAGTCCTGACCAGCTTAGGTCTCCCACCACCACAAAGATTGTGGGGCTGTCCTGACTCACAGTTCCTTACCCAGCCTGAGTGCGCACACCAAACAGCTGATGGGGGCCCCCTGAGGAGTGTCCCCCCATCAGCTGTTTGGTGGGTGCCCTCCAGTCAGGTGAAAATGCGTCTCTGGGCCCCCTCATCAGCTGTTTGGTGGCAGCTTTTCCGGGGGCCCGATCCTGCTGGGTAGCAGGACAGCAGCGATGACATTGGGAGCGGCTGGAATGACGGGGAGCTGGGAGGAATGACAGCAGCGATGACATTGGGAGCGGCTGGAATGACGGGGAGCTGGGAGGAATGACAGCAGGGATGACACTGGGAGCGGATGGAATGACGGGGAGCTGGGTGGAATGACAGCAGGGAAGACACTGGGAGCGGATGGAATGACGGGGAGCTGGGAGGAATGACAGCAGGGATGACACTGGGAGCGGATGGAATGACGGGGAGCTGGGAGGAATGACAGCAGGGATGACACTGGGAGCGGATGGAATGACGGGGAGCTGGGAGGAATGACAGCAGGGATGACACTGGGAGCGGATGGAATGACGGGGAGCTGGGAGGAATGACAGCAGGGATGACACTGGGAGCGGATGGAATGACGGGGAGCTGGGAGGAATGACAGCAGGGATGACACTGGGAGCGGATGGAATGACGGGGAGCTGGGAGGAATGACAGCAGGGATGACACTGGGAGCGGATGGAATGACGGGGAGCTGGGAGGAATGACAGCAGGGATGACACTGGGAGCGGATGGAATGACGGGGAGCTGGGAGGAATGACAGCAGGGATGACACTGGGAGCGGATGGAATGACGGGGAGCTGGGAGGAATGACAGCAGGGATGACACTGGGAGCGGATGGAATGACGGGGAGCTGGGAGGAATGACAGCAGGGATGACACTGGGAGCGGATGGAATGACGGGGAGCTGGGAGGAATGACAGCAGGGATGACACTGGGAGCGGATGGAATGACGGGGAGCTGGGAGGAATGACAGCAGGGATGACACTGGGAGCGGATGGAATGACGGGGAGCTGGGAGGAATGACAGCAGGGATGACACTGGGAGCGGATGGAATGACGGGGAGCTGGGAGGAATGACAGCAGGGATGACACTGGGAGCGGATGGAATGACGGGGAGCTGGGAGGAATGACAGCAGGGATGACACTGGGAGCGGATGGAATGACGGGGAGCTGGGAGGAATGACAGCAGGGATGACACTGGGAGCGGATGGAATGACGGGGAGCTGGGAGGAATGACAGCAGGGATGACACTGGGAGCGGATGGAATGACGGGGAGCTGGGAGGAATGACAGCAGGGATGACACTGGGAGCGGATGGAATGACGGGGAGCTGGGAGGAATGACAGCAGGGATGACACTGGGAGCGGATGGAATGACGGGGAGCTGGGAGGAATGACAGCAGGGATGACACTGGGAGCGGATGGAATGACGGGGAGCTGGGAGGAATGACAGCAGGGATGACACTGGGAGCGGATGGAATGACGGGGAGCTGGGAGGAATGACAGCAGGGATGACACTGGGAGCGGATGGAATGACGGGGAGCTGGGAGGAATGACAGCAGGGATGACACTGGGAGCGGATGGAATGACGGGGAGCTGGGAGGAATGACAGCAGGGATGACACTGGGAGCGGATGGAATGACGGGGAGCTGGGAGGAATGACAGCAGGGATGACACTGGGAGCGGATGGAATGACGGGGAGCTGGGAGGAATGACAGCAGGGATGACACTGGGAGCGGATGGAATGACGGGGAGCTGGGAGGAATGACAGCAGGGATGACACTGGGAGCGGATGGAATGACGGGGAGCTGGGAGGAATGACAGCAGGGATGACACTGGGAGCGGATGGAATGACGGGGAGCTGGGAGGAATGACAGCAGGGATGACACTGGGAGCGGATGGAATGACGGGGAGCTGGGAGGAATGACAGCAGGGATGACACTGGGAGCGGATGGAATGACGGGGAGCTGGGAGGAATGACAGCAGGGATGACACTGGGAGCGGATGGAATGACGGGGAGCTGGGAGGAATGACAGCAGGGATGACACTGGGAGCGGATGGAATGATGGGGAGCTGGGAGGAATGACAGCTGCAAGGACACTAAGAACAGCTGTATGTACGAGGCGCTGGGTGGAATGATGGGTGTGAGGCCCCGGAAGCAGATGGGATAATGAGGGACAGGGTGGAATGCCAGGTACAAGAATACCAGGAAGGGATCGGAGTCACAGGGAGTTGGGTAGAATGACTATTCCCTTCAGATTAAAGCGGGAAAGAAGGGGAAACCCCAAATAAAATATAAAGTTTTGAATTATTAGAGGAATCTATAACGTCTCTCTTTTGTGTCTCTTTAGAATTGTCACTTTGGAAATCAGCTTTTTCAAACAAATAAGCATAACAGCTTTACCTAACACATCTTTATTATATATTTGTATTATTTGTATAGTGTGTGTGATGTACCCGGCACCGTACAATCTATAGTTATGGACAGGTCCCTACCGCTACGGGGCTCACAATCTAAGGCCCTTTTCACACAGACACTCTAACACCGATAAAATGGGTGTTACATTTTATTATACATGGTACAGGGCAGCCCGGCAGCCCTGCAACATGGGCCCTTTTCACACGAGATGCCTGCACCCAGGTTCTCTGGGTGGAGATGGGTGGAGGGGTCCGTGTAAACTTCGCGGGCGGTGGGTGTAGGTGTGTGCATGCTCCCGCACAACACCGATCTCCCCCCGTCCCCCACCCACAGAGCAACGGGCTCCACTGCCGATTGCTCCGTGGGTGGATGGTGGGTGGAGATGGGTGTTGCGGGGGAGCATGCACACACCTACTCCCACAGCAAGTGGTGTTTACACAGATGCCTCCACCCAGTGAAACTGGGTGCAGGCATCTCGTGTGGAAAGGTCCCATGTTGCAGGGCTGCAGTGTTGCCCTGTACCATGTATAATAAAATGTAACACCCGTTTTATCGGTGTTAAGAGTGTCTGTGTGAAAAGGGCCTAAGAGACAAGGGAGGGGGAGACGAGGGAGAGGTGAACATCGGGAGAGACAAGAGTCCGTTCCTGAGGTTGAGAAGATGCAGATGCACCTTCTTCACTTAGTTACAGGGAACTAGATTCTGAGTGAGAGGGAAGAGGACGCAGTTTCACTCATGACGAGCTAGGAAAGGCCTGACGGAAGAGGTGGGTTTTCAGGAGGGATTTGAAAGTTGGGAGGGAGCAGAGCGAACATATCCAGGGAGGGAGTTCCCGGCATGGGGGGCAGCAAGAGAGAAGGGACAAAGAGATTTAGAGGAGCAAGGCAGTTGCAAGCAGGTGAGGGTGGGGGCAGAGGAGGAGTGAAGCTCCCGCAGGAGTGTGGCGGGATACAAGAGCGGAGAGAGATACAGGGGAGCAAGGCCATGCAGAGCCTTGAAGGTGAAACCCAGGAGCTTGTGCTGAATGCGTTCCCGTAGAGAGCGGGACACCAGGTGAGTGTCTTCTTCTCCCCTCTCCTCTAGAAAGAGAGGCATCTGCGGGACCTGATTCCCACATTGTGGCCTCTTAGCTATGAGAGACGTGGGGCGACTGCCCCTTTCCCCCACCACTCCCCTGTAACGAATCCCGTCAGCCCTTCCAACTGAACTAACCCAAACCAAATTTGGGCTTTCTTGAGCAAACTCACAACATGATCCTCAAACACTCCCCCTGGGCCCTTAGCGCTGGCGTGGGTCTCATTCACTTCACCAGGCTTTCAGCTGGTGCTAATGCCGAATGGCTTCAGCGTAGAACCGTCCATGAATTACACTAAGTCGGCTTTGCAAGGTTGCAAACATGGCTGCCCAGTGGAATCCACTGAAGCAGAATTTCCATACCTCAAATTTCTGGATAAGTGGAATCAGTTTGTTTCCCCCTCTCCGCAGGCCTATGTGAATGTGTTGAGTCTTGAGCAGGATAAGTTGAATTTGGAACCCTGTTAACTCAAGACCTGTGGCTAGTTTTTTTCATGTGGTCCTTCCTTCTCTCTGCTTCTGAGGGGCGGGAAGGGGACTGGAGGTAGAGAAATCTGGTGCTTACTTAATCTGAGCACCAAGCTTCTCCATCTCCCGGTCCATTTCCTTAAGGCCTGCCCAAGTTGAATTTCTGATAAGCTGAGCTCCCCCCAACCCTTTTTTTTACAGAGAAATTCGACTTAAGCAGATTCCACTGTTTGTTAAAAGAAAGAAATAGTAACTAATCAGAGCATCCTTATTAATTTTGGCCTTGGCCTGTTGGTTCCATCCCTGTTATTTAATGGGGTAACTTTGCCTCTTTCTCTATTTGCCCCATCCCCTGATAGCTACGTAGCTGAGGGCCCCTGTGGCCCCATAGCATCGGCATGTCTATCAAACCTTGCTACGCAACAAATGGCAAGCTTTCTCAGAAATTTGCTGAACGAGAGTACTATTTCCTGAAGTCACTCAGTCTTCAGACCTCTAGGGTATGTGCGTGTGAGATCAAAGACTGGCTTTCTTTAGACGTTGGTCGCATCTTATGCTTTTATGCCTGGAAGACACCACGTTTTCAGCCATGGATAAAGGGGTAAGTTTCATTTGCGGTAATATTGATTATTGAGGGAGAAAATTTTGAAAGCACTAAATGACTGAAAGAACCGGCCCCTGTGAGGTATTTTTAAAAATAAAACTTAAAAGACGTTTTCAGAGCCACAGTGACCACACACGGCTAACGGGGCTTTGGAAATTTTTCGCCTTGGCTCGAAAAGACTTTGGGGAAACTTTTGGATTGAAATTTGGTTGTGAAATGAGAGACGCTTATACTAAAGACGTGTTACATAAAGCTGTTGTGCCTATTTGTCTGAAAGAGCTGATTTCCAAAGTGACAATTTTAAATAGATAGAAAAGAGAGAAGCTAAAGACTCCTCTAATTGAATTCAAAGTTTTATATTTTATTTGGGTTTTGCCTTGTTTTTTCCCCCCCTTTAATCTGAAGGGAATAGTTTTGAATTTAAATTTTTCACTTTGGAAATCAGTTCTTTTGGACAAAATTTAATAGTAAGGCTATGTTGCTAATATTAATCTAATCTAATATGATCTGATCTAATCCTTTATATTTTTTGTTTGTTTGGCATTTTCATGTGAAGGGAATGGTTTTAAGTTTAACCTTTTTTCACTCTGGAAAACAGTTCTTTAGGACAGTTTAATAGTAATGTCATATCACCCAGAATTAATCTTAGCTAATCTAGTCTAGATTAGACAGAGAGGTCGATCAAATAAATTTTGATGGTGGTAAATTTTTAATAAAATAAAAAATTTGAGACAGTGATTTTTCTGAATAGAGATTTTTTTTACTCTGGAAATGAGTTCTTTAGGACAAAATTTAATAGTAACATGCCACCCACCACTAATCTAATCTAATCTAATCTAATCTTATAATTTGTTTCCTTTTTGATCTGGAGAGGATGTTTTTAAATTTCAATTTTTCACTCTGGGGGGAAAAAATGGTCTTTAAGACAAAATTTGATAGTAATGTTGTGTCATCTGGTGACCGTCACTAATCTAATATAATTTAATCTAATCTAATCTAGGTTAGACATAGAGGTCGATCAAGGGCAGGAGAGACATTAGTAATAATATTCCAAGCTGTGATTATTTAAAAAGAAAATAAATAAACTTATACACATCTATAAAATCAACAGACCAGTTTGGGAGAGAAGACTGTTGTTGTTTTTTAAAATTGTTCCTTCAAATGTTAATTTTGAGGAACTGATTTGTCTGAATAGAAATTTAAAAAACCCCACACCAAACCTCTCTACTGCAGGGATGATGGTAAATGCTAACGTCAATGATGGAATAACATCTGTCATTCTAGTCCTGCTTTCCAGTCACTCAAGACTTTTCAAATAGTTTCTCTTTACGGTTGAAACTGTCCATTCTCAGTTTTAACCCCAAACTGATTGACATCTATGTGTGTGTGTGAGTGTGTGTGTGAGTGTGTGTGAGAGAGAGAGTTTGAAGACCGTTCCACCAGGCACTTCTGAATAAGAAATTAATCTCTTTCCTAAAAGTAATTGATTAATCCATTCAGCCTAGTTGTCATAATTCTTAGATGATGCATTTTTAGGATTGTATTTCCAAAGAGGTTCAAAGCCTACAATGAGGCAGGATTTTAAAATGAGTTCAGCATGCTCTGAACAAGATGGACCGAGTCCAGGGGATTCAAATTAATCTCTCCTCACTGACCAGTCCCTGTGAGTGAGATTGTAAGGGAGACTATTACCATGCCGGTGGCTACACTGCATGGGTTGGGTTCCTGGAGGTGGGACGGTGGTCTTCTCAGTCTGAAATCTGCTGACTCAGAGGTCACTGATAACTGACTTAAGACTCAGTGCAGTTCCTCTTGGGATAGTGTGCGCACAGCGCAACTAGTTAGTACACATCTGTTCACTTCTGTCTTCGTGGGAAACACAATGGGAAACACAATTTGTATCCTAAATCTTAACCTGCTGCCTGTGGTTTATCTTGCCCACCACAACTACTGACTGTCTGTGCATCTGTCTATCAACTCTCTCTCTCTCTGATGATATGGCTATTTCATCCTGTGACCGAAGATGCAAGTTATATTCACAGATAACACAATCAATAGTTCAGCCCTAGAAAAGAAACACAACGTTTCTACGCCTGAAAACGGAAGGGAGGAGCCACTTTCAATGCCATTTCTTTCTCTCTACAAACTAACTAGTGAGGGAGAGCTTTCACCTGACTCAGTGGACATGGGCGGGGGCGGGGGGTGGATTTCACAAAGGAAGAATCACTTCTCTCACAGGAAGGTTCAAAGATGCTTGAACCTGTCTATGAGAAAGCCAGAGTGCATTAGAATATAAAGTGTTGTCATATGGGTGCTAGCTACCCCCATGGTCAGAGCTTGTTTCACATCAGCACTTGCATTGGCAGTAAGTACCTCCTACCTCACTTTAACCTCCTCTTTGTTCCTAGGAAAAAAGGGCGTGTGTGTTAAAGTGAGGTTAAAGGAGAGCTCTGCAAAGACGCAGGGTTCAAGTGGGGAGGGAATCTCCTGCTCTGGGGATAGCGACTACAGGATACACGCCCTGTAGTGGCAGCACTAGGCTGCATAGAGACCATTATGCTCTGTCCCCCTCTAGTGGCGGTGCTGGGCCACACAGAGGCCATGCTGTTCTCTCCCCCTCTAGTGGCGGTGTTGGGCCACACAGAGGCCATGGTGCTCTGTCCCCCTCTAGTGGCGGTGCTGGGCCACACAGAGTCTATGGTGTTCTGTCCTCATCTAGTACTGGCACTGGGCTACACAGAGGCTGTGGCGCTCTGTTTCCTTCTAATGGCGGTGCCAGGCCATATTGGGGCCATCATCCATGGTGCTCTTTCACTTCCTAGTGGTGGAGCTTGGACACACAGATGTTAATCTTACTTTTCTTTTTTTAAGCGCTGTCATTAGGCTCAGAGAGCTTTGAGCCCAGCAAAAGAATAATTGGTAGGATGAGTGAAAATGAACCCATGTTTCCTTTGCCCTTTAGGGTAATTATACTTCGCATCCCTTTGGTGATAACTTCGTTAACAGGATAATTGTCATGGATGATTTTTTAAACTACTTTGATGATGATAACTACTCCAACTACGATAACAACAACAGCGACACCTGCTGCTCATTCCCACCCTGCAGCTCTAACGACATCCAGTTCTTTGAGCAAATCTTCCTGCCCATCTTCTACAGTTTCATCTTCCTGCTGGGGATGGGGGGAAACGTGATGGTGATTGCTGTGTTACTGCGTGGCAGGCAAATCCTAGCTGGGACGGACATGTTCATCCTCCACTTGGCCGTTGCTGATGTCCTCCTGGTGGTGACCCTTCCCTTCTGGGGGTTCCAGGCTGTGTACGGCTGGGTCTTCGGCAATGGCATGTGTAAGCTGGTGGGTGCCATTTTCAAGATCAATTTCTACTCCAGCATCTTCTTCTTGGTCTGCATCAGCTTTGACCGGTACTTGTCCATCATCCACGCCGTTCACATGTACAAGAAGAGCAAATCTCAACTTGTCGTCATCAGTTGCCTGGTGGTTTGGATCATCTGTGTCCTTCTCACCATGCCAGATTTCATCTTCCTGCAGGTTAAGAAGGATCCCCGCCTCAATGCCACCTTGTGCTTCCACAACTTCAACTTTAACGTGGCCAAGACCTGGAAAACTGCCCTGCACTTCCTGTACCATGTGGTGGGCTTCTTGTTACCCCTGGCGGCCATGCTGTACTGCTACATCTGCATCATCCTCACCCTGCTTCGGTCCCATGGCTTCCAGAAGCACAAGGCCATGAGGGTTATCTTGACCGTTGTGGTGGTTTTCTTTATGTGCTGGACACCCTACCATTTCGCCCTGCTGATCAACACCCTGATTGACCTTAACGTTATCGGCCGGGACTGTGACCGGGAAGCCCGGTTGGACATAGCGACTGCCATCACCGCCAGTCTGGGCTACCTCCACTGCTGCCTCAACCCGCTGCTCTACGCCTTTGTGGGTGTCAAGTTCCGCAACAAGTTCCTGGAGATGCTGAACCAGGTCGGCTGTGTGAGCAGGGAGTTCCTGAAGAGGCACGGCAGGCCACTGAGACACCACAGGGACTCTACCTGGTCTGAAACCACTGAGGCCTCCTACTCGGGGCTCTAAGGTGGCCACCGGCAAAGGACATCAATCCCTCTCCACGTCCACCTAGGTCAGGGGTGGGGAACCTTTCCCCTCTCAGGGGTCACTTTGAGAACTAGTACAAGCTCCAAGGGCCATTTGGGGGTGGGGGTGCTTAAGGGGATGTACTCAGGAAGGGGAGGGTCCAGATCATGGATCTGTCCCCGCTCCTTGTGTGCACGCCCTCCTCTCTGCTCTCTTACCCTGAGCTCTGTTTTTCCGGAAGGGGCGGGTCAAAGGAATTCTCTCTGCCCTTTCCAACGGGGCCACGCCCCATTTGGAATGTTGTGATGTCACAATGCTCTTCAGGAGCTGGGGGAGGGGGTTCCCCAGCCCCTTTTTTGATGTAACTCTGGGCCAAAGTCTGGCGTCCTCAAGTGAAACATGGAGAGATAGTTGTTCACGCTTGCCATGCCTGATACTGGCTGTGCCACTCCCTGTCATCATACCTCCCAGTGTTTTCAGTGGCCAGAGGGACAAACCCCACCCTCTTGGCCAATTAGCTCCGCCCCACAGTAAATAAGCTCCACCCCATCACACCCACACACCTCTTCCAGTATTCCAAGCAGGGCCAAACTTAGAATTTATGGGGCCCAGGGTGAAAATAAAATGTGGGGCCCCATGGCCCCGCCCTCCGTAACCCCCACCCCTTTAATAACTAGCATTTGCTTACAAAAACAAAGAAGTGGCATAAGTTTTCATATGCACAGACGTGCACATCTGGGCTTTCCCATGCGTATATTAGGCATGGGAAATCGTATTGAAAATCGGAATCTGATAAAAATTGGTATCGTGTTCAATATAATCGTATTTGAATCATATCAGAATTGGATCATATTTTCCACCATCGACTTCAATGGGAAGATTTGCCCACTGCAGTCAATGGAAAACCGAACCTTTTCGTTTTAAAGGGCCATCGTTAATGTTCATTCATCTGAGCAGCCACAATCTTAGAATGATGAATGGGCCAAAGCAGTATTTGCCCCAGACTCTTACCCTATCAGTGTGCCCTGCTGGTTGATTGCCAGCCAAATCTGGTTGGCAATTGGCCAGAAGAGAGATCCTTTCCCCGCCTCCCAAACTCCATTCCCCTCCATTCCCCCTCCTCCCCTCCTGTTAGCAAACCATTAGGGAACTCAATTTCATTGGCTAACTTCTTTTAAAAATTGAAAAAGGGTGCCAAAACAACCAGTGCCAAAATGCAAACTGCCAACCAATGCAACGGAGAGAACCAATACGGTAATCAATGGTGCATTGGTTCCTTTCCCTAAAAATTGGATCGATCAGATGAATCCAATTCAGTCAAAAATCGAGGAAATCGGATGAATCCGATTCCGATATTCCCATCCCTAACGTACACAGACACACACTCTCCTTCACCTTTTTTACATACATACCTCTGGCAGGAGGCAATTCAGGAACTGATGATTTACTGAAAGTGCAGGGAGCAGGAAACAGCCACCCCTGTGGGCTGAGAGTTGTGGGTGGGGAGAGGACCCCACGGGGTCCGGGGCCTTGGGAGCACTGGACCTGAGACTAGCCACATTGCCCTCCATGCAGAGCCCCTTCCGACCGCAGCTCCCTGGCCATGAACCCAACTGGCCTTGCTTAAGACCCAGGCCTGATTCCAAGTGCATAAAATGTCTGGGTCAGATGCTCTCCTGCTTCTCATTCCACTTGGGGTAAAAACAGACTGGACGGTTGCACGGCGGCGGCACAGCAGCGGTCCGAACTGGGGAGGAAAACCATGGCAGACACGGTCCAGGCTGGGTCTGGCCACCAAACGAACGTGACCGTGGGCGGGGCAGGCAAGGAAAAGCACAAATGTGCGGCTAGTGGGATTCAGCACCCAATGAGGGACGGACCCTGCTAAGGGGGGGGGGGGGGGGGGGGGGGCTCTTGAGAGCTATGCATCTTTCCTCTTGCACTTTCCTGACATTTTCTAACATGACTTGTGCCTTTTGAATCGCTAACTAAATAAAAGTTACTGCTTATTTCGAAAGACAAATATTCTTATTTCGCCTGTTTCTTTTTGAACACACTGGCCGGGGCCATATTCCAGGGTGTAAGGAATTGTCACTGACGAGGAGTGAATTCAAAGAGGCCTGTGATGGGGGGTGGGGGGGTGGGTGGCTCTTAGGGTGAGCGAGTGTCTGCAGGATCAACGAACTTGCCCTGGTGTCCATTTAGGGTTGCCATATATGCAGATTTTCCCAGGACACTTATGAAAAATACATGTTGCAGGGCCTCCGTTGGTGCCTTAGGCACCTGCAAAATGTATTTTTTCATACGTGTCCTGGGAAATTTTTTGCATCTATGGCAACCCTACTTCCATAGGATCAGCCACTCCTAGATGCATGATCCCAAGACAGCAGGGAAAACCGGCACAGCCTGTGACATTTCTATTGGCTCTGCAGTGACCGCCATTTTGGAACCTCTCTTCTGACCAAGGGCGTAGCCGTCGTATTAAGGCTGGCGGTACAGCTGTACCAGAACCCACCAGCTGAGGTGGGGATGCTCCCTGGTGTAGCTGGCTGCATCCCTTGGTGTGGGAGGGGGATGAGCCGGGAAGGCGGGGGGGAAGACTTTCTATCTTCTGCACCTGAGCCCTCTCTAACCTAGCTAGGCCTCTGGTTCTGCTAATGTTGTCATCTACACATTGTGGTTGGCTTCTCTCTTCTCGACCCACAAGCAATTCTTTCAACACCGGAAACATTTTCTGCAAGAACCACTTTCCCGCTCCTCCTGTTCACTTCCACTTTTTGGCTGGGAACGGAGCAGCGAGAAGCCCCTTTCGTCGCGCCCCAGGCTGAGGGAAGCATCCCGGCAGCAGAAGAGAGACTGAAAATGGAGGGGAAGACTTTGGACGACTACTACGAGGTATGTATCTCTCAGGACCGGTAACAGGAACGCAATTGCATCGCTAGAGCCCGCACCATTAATGACGCTTTAAATATTGTGGGCAAGTTCTGGTCGGCCACCTCCAAAAATGTCTGGAAAAGGTGACGAGAGGGGAGAGAAAAATGACAGCAGATATGGAATGGCTTCCATACATGGAGGGGCTGGAAAGCCTGGGGCTCTTCAACTTGGAGAAGAGATGACGACTGAGAGGGGATAGGGATAGAAGTTTAGAAAATCATTATTGGCGCAGAACAAGAACATAAGAACATAAGAAGTGCCATACTGGATCAGACCAACGGTCCATCGAGCCCAGCATCCTGTCTCCGACAGTGGCCAGTCACGGGGGCCTGGGAGAAGCACCCAACAGGTCACCATGCTTTCCATTCCCTGTGGGTCATCCCCAGGCTCCCGACAGTAAAGGGTTTTGTTCCCCAATCCTATCTGGCTAATAGCTGCTAATGGACCTGTCTTCCAGAAACTTGTCCAAACCTCTTTTAAACTCAGCTATACTGCTGGCCTTGACCACCTCCCCTGGCAGTAAATTCCACAACCTAATTG
>QEPC01004837.1:209879-224067 GCA_003113815.1 Sphenodon punctatus | reverse complement strand
TGGGAGGCAATGAGTTTGCCTAGGGAATGGGTGCAGATAGAGAAGAGGAGAGGGTGAAGGACAGAGCCTTGGGGAACCCCGACCGAGAGGGGTAGGGAGGAGGAGGGGGATGAGTTAGGAAGAGATACATTGAAGGAGCAGTCAGAGTTCAATAAAAGCCAACTAAACCAGAAAAAGGCCTTTTTGGCCTCCATATTGGAAACAATAAAACTACTAGGCCTGTGTATTCGGGTTTCAAGTGAACCCAACATTTCCCGGAAAATGTAATATCCGAGGTCTCAAACTGGGCCCCCAAAACTGCAGCACACATCCCGCTTGGAGCTGGGCTCTGACGCTCCACTTAGCCACTTACTTGCGGAGCCTGTAGTGAGTCCTCCCTACCTGCAGGGGCAGCCTCAAAACTGCAGTCTCCGGCACTGCAGCCAGGCAACGCCCAGCCCGGAAGCAATGGCAACTCAGTGCTTGGCAGCAGCTTCATTCCCCCAGCCAGTGACCCCGCTGAGCCAGCCCTGTGCCTCGTTCCCACCTGGGGACCCCACTTTCCTAGGGTGGCCAGATATGCAAATTTTAGAGGACACTTACGAGAACTGCAGGCTGCAGGGCAGCCCTGCAACCTGTATTTCTCATAAGTGTCCTCTAAGAGTTGCATATCTGGCCACCCTGCACTTTCCGCAAGCCAGTGACTCCCCTCTGAGCCTCCACCAGGCTTTTATTTGCCCCTTTCTAATTCCTGAAGGATAGAGTTGACCCTGAGATACCCATAGGCCAAAATGGAAATCTCGGGGTCAAATCAGGGGGGAAAAAAAAGTTGCTGCCCTCCTAAAGGAGCACACTGTAGGCAGATGGGGGCAGGACCTACCCACATAGGGTGGCTGTACCGCCCCTTTAAGCCAGGACGCTTATGAAAAAATACATGGTGCAGGGCTGCATTGGTACCAATGCAGGGGGCATAGCTCGAGTGGTTGCTTTGTATGTATAAGGTCCCAGGTTCAATCCCCAGCATCTCCACTTCAAGATCTCTGGTAGCACACCTGGGGGAGGTCTCTGCTGGGGACTTGGAGAGGTCTCAGGTAGCCCACCAGGATGGTCTCTGCCAGAGACCCTGGAAGAGCCAGATTTGGATCCAAATTTGAAACCCCTGCTGCCATGTCAAGTTGTGACAATAGTGGGCTAAGCTGGACCATTGGTCTGACTCAGTCAGCCAGTACATATTTTTCATAAGCGTCCTGGATTAAAGGGGAGGTAAGGCAACCCCTCAGACGGGCCTCTTAGACCCTGCAAGCCTCACGTCATCCCTCACTGCGAGGCATCCAGCTCCCCCACCTAAGCAAGCCCTCTAGTGACCCACCCCTACAATGCCTTGTGTCGCCCAGCCCTGCCCCCCCACCCCCCTTCCTGCTCCAGGAGTTCTGGCTTCCGAGATGGGAAACTTATTTTTTGTTGGCGATTTGAAACATGGTAGGTGGTTCTGCCCCAAAAGATGTTGGGCTGCAGCCATCCGAATTCTCCTAATTCATTTGCAGAGGCAGAATTATTTCAGTGCCAATGAGCACTTGCGAAAATGGACATACCTGTCCAAATTGCGGTACTTGACCTGACCATCAGTGTTAGGGTGGACATACCTCCCCTTTAAAAGAGGATGCTTATTAAAAATACATGTTGCAGGGCAGCACTGGTTCCAGTGTAGCCCTGTACCATGCATTTTTCATAAGTGTCCTCTTTTAAAGGGGAGGTATGACCACCCTAATCAGTGTTGGCGGAAACCCAATGTGACTTAGAGCTGCTGGCTCACCCTCAAAGGACAGAGACACGGAACTGGACTCAAAGGATATGCCCGGCCGCAACACTCTTTCAGTTTATTGTCTACGGCCCAGTGTCACACGCGGTAGTGACAGGGACCGTAGGAGACTGGTTAGCTCACGGGGAAAGTCAGGAGGGGTGCGCCGACCCCGAGATTATATAGCAAACTTAAAGATGAGTCAACCTAAAAGTGGAGTTGACAGGGCCAGTGAATCATTTTTTTATTGGTAAACAGTAGGGGCAGGACGCCAGGGGAAAGTTCCGTTTCAGGTTTTTCCGGGTTTGGTTCTTTCTGAATTTCGGTTCTAATTTAGGTTTCGGATCTTTTCAACCATACTACAGTTAAGCTGAAACTTAAGTTGCAGTTGAAATCAATGGCCAAATTAAATGCAAAAACCCTAATCATCATCATCATCATCATAATAATAAATTATTTATTGTGTAGCCAGAGGCCATAACAAATGTAGACCACAAAAAAACCACATAGAATCTAAGTACATGATAGAAGCAATTAAGCAAATATTAACAAATGACTACAACAGTCCCTGGGTAAGGGGATAAAAAAAAGAAAGAACAATGTTACTCCTTTCCAATCACAGTCCTCCTTAATTTCATCAATATGCTGATGACACTCAGCTGTGCCTCTCGTTTTCAACTGACCCAGGTCCTGCTGTCTCATTACTTTCCCAATGTCTGGAGGCCGTGGCGGATTGGATGTGGCAGAGCAGACTGAAGCTTAATCCCGCTAAGACGGAGGTGATAGTGGTGGGAAGGGTGTGGGAGGTACTGGCTCCCCTTGTAGGGGGGTCTGTCCACCTGTAGCCCCGCAGGTTCGGAGTCTGGGAGTGGTGTTGGACTCGGGTCTCCGTCTGGATCGGCAGGTGGAGATGGTGGCTAAGGCTGCCTTCCGTCAGCCGTATCTGGTACGGAGGCTGCGTCCGTACAACTCCAGGCCCGACCTGGCCACTCTCATTCACGCCTTCATCACCTCGAGGCTAGACTACTGCAACGCGCTCTACGTGGGGCTTCCCTTGTTTCTGGTTCAGAGGCTGCAGCTGGTGCAGAATGCAGCGGCCCGTCTCCTTAAAGGGACGGGGTGGCGGGAGCACATAACAGCGGTGCTCCGTACTCTGCACTGGTTGCCTATAGCATACCGAGCCAGATTCAAGGTGTTAGTGTTGATCTATAAAGCCCTGCACGGTCTGGGCCCCTCAGAGTGATCCCTTTGGTCCACCGGGGGCGCCTTTCTGGAGGTCCCCCGTGTAAAACGGGGGGCCACAATGGCGAGGGCGTTCTCAGTGGCTGGGCCGCGGTTTTGGAACTCCCTCCCGTAGGAAGCCCACCTGGCCCCAGGTTTGTTAGCATTTCGTCGAGCGTGTAAGACCTGGCTGTTTGCCCAGGCCTTCGGAGGGGAGGATGGGGTAGTTGGGGGGTATTTTAAAGACATTTTAATGATATTTTAAATTTGATGAATGGGGTTGTGTATTTTTAAATGGATTTTTAAGGGTATTTTATTTGTGTGTTTTATGTTGCAAGTCGCCCTGAGATGCCGTGGGCATGAGTGGGCGGCTAATAAATATTTATAATAAATAAATAAATATAAATAAATAAATAAATATATTGCAAACTTTTGCTACTGTATACGTACTAAGGGGGTTGGAGTCCCCAAGAAGAAAAAACAATAAGTCAAATTGGGAGCATACGTTGCGACCAGCAATAATTGGTTCCAGTATCTCTGTATGCAGATCTTTATACAGTGGACAATCAAGAAGAATATGCCCTAAGGGCTCAACCACCTGATGCCCACAACCTTTACAAAATGTCACGTCATAGGGAATCTGTGATCTTCTGCCCTCTGTGACTGCTGAGGGGAGAATAGAAAATCTTGCAAACATAAAAGCAACCCTATTTGACCAGTTAGGAAGATTGTAAAAAAAAAAAAAAACCAAAACACCAGAACCAAACAAATTTGCAGATGTACAGCTAGCGGTTTTAAATCTGAAACTGCCATTTTTGGACGATTTCGGTTCTATCCAAAAACCCAAATTCCCACCACTGCCGACAACGGGGAGCACGTCACTTCCAGCAGCGCGGGGAGCATGTAAACGCTCCCTGCGCTGCTTTTCTTTCAACGCGGGATTCAGGAGGTGCTTTTGAGCACCTCGTATAAAAGCGGCCAGCACTTTGAGACTGTTAACTCAGGCTGAGGCTTGTCCAAGGCCACCCAGTAACTGACATAATATTACAACAAGGCAATCGGTACCTGATTAATGCCTGGCGGGCTACCAAATGTACCAATATAACCCTTTTTGTCTGATTTTCTGACTTCCTGTACCAATTTTCCCACTTCCAATGCCGGTTTTTCCCACTTCCTGTCCCGATTCCTGCATCAATTTACCAGTTTACCGATTGGCAAAACGGCCAATTGGTACCTCAGCAACGCTAATAGCCAGGTAATCCAATGCCGACTCGGTATTTGGGTACCGATCGAGCACCGGATAGTCCACTTGAAAATGTGCGTGTTTCCGGCAGGTAGCAAACACACAACCCATTCCAGCTGTTGTGACAACATAGAAAAGTCTTATCCGAGCCTGCAATGGGAAGGGCTTGGCAGAGCCTGGGGAAGGGGCTGGGTTCATATCATGGATCTGGCTTGTGGATCCAGCCCCTTTGCTTGCCTCATCTCTGCAATCTTATTTATTAATTATTTATTATTATTATTATTATCTTTTATATAGCGCCAGCGATGTACCTGGCGCTTTACAGAGAATAAAACAGACACGGTCCCTGCCCGAGAGCTTACAATCTAAAGACAGAGGGAGAGACAAGGGATGGGACATTCATGAGGATGCGAGAACTTTCTCCCTGAGTCTCCTAAGCCTCCCAGCGCTCAGTGGTAGGGGGCCTTGGTGCAGGAATTGGAAAACAGCCAAACAAAAACCGGCTGCAGCTTTCTTGATGTTTTGGTCCAGGAAGGAGCAGGGCCACCGTGGAAAGGAGGCAGGGCAGATGGCCTCTCCTGCCTGTGTCTGATGTGGCCACACCCCTTTGGAGTCACATGACATCACGATGATTCAAAAGGGGCGGGGGTGTCAGAAAAGGGTGGAGCAAAGGGTCTCCCTCCCACTCTTTTCTGACATGACCACACACTCCTTTAGATCATTGTGATGTAACACAATGTTCTGCCAGGGGCAGGGCTATGTCATCAAAGGGGCAGGAGAGGTTTTTTGCCTCACCTCCTTGTCATTAAAGGGGCAGGAGAGGTGGGGTTTTTTTTGCCTGACTCCCAGCACCTTGGATAACCCTGGGAAACAGAGGCTGCACCCAGAGTCTGGAAATCTAGGTCAGGGTCAAACCTACAGAGGTGATAAGCCACAGGCCAGATTTGGCCCATGGGCTTGGGATTTCCCATCCCTGCTCAGAGTCATTTCACGCCAAGAGCAGCTGGCATTTATAGAGGCTGCTCTAAATTATAAGAAGGGGAACACCATGAAAAGGTGACAGACACACTAGGCGGGATGGGGCGCCAAATGACTGTGCAAACCTCCAAGGACGTTGTCTACAGGCAAACAGTTCACCCTCCTACAGCTTGGCAGGTGTTGCACGAGAACCCAGGGCACAATTTTAGGGTTGTATTGGACCGTGCACTGCACAGACACCTGACAGAGCCAAGAGGGGCCTGATGGGACCAGGTGATGAACGGATCCAGGTTATGTGGGGCACTGCACTGGGGGGACGGAAATCCCTTCCCTGTTCCATTTCCATCAGAACCAGGCGTTTCGACGGTTTTGATTGAAAATCGGAGCCAACGAAATCCCATTACGGTTTCTGAATGAAACGACTGAAATAGCTTCAGCCGTGCACACACAGATGGCTTGCTTGGAATTCCGACTGAAATTTCGCCCGCCGCTCCACTTTGCACAGGATGACGAAGATGGGGGCACCTCCCTCCTCTCGTCCCCTGTAAAATCACCTCAGCTCCAGCTCCCCCTTATTTCAGAGCCCCACAGCCCCCTTGAACAGGCACCCCACAGCTCCATAGAGTACCACAGAAGAGACATCGATCTCACACGCACCCCACGTGGCCCCACACAGCCCCATAGAACACACATCCTCGGAATCCCTCCCCCCCCCGGACCAATTTCCAGCCATGTTGTGACACCTGGGTGACATGTCAACCCACATGAAAACCACCACAATTCAACCCTGCCCAAGGTGACTCTCCCTACCTCCTCTCTGGCCCTTGCCTTCCCCACATTTTTTAAGTCGCTGGCCCTTCTCCATGCTATGGTATTCAAATAGGTTTGAGTGGGGGGCCCTGGGGGACAGTGGGTGAGGCTGGGATCTCTCAAGGATTCCCCACTAACCTCTATTCTTTTGCCCCACAGGACTACACTGGTGAGCCAGTCATTGACCAAGACACTGCCCCCTGCAGGCCATATGCTGTCAGCGAGTTTGCTCGGTATTTTGCCCCGGTTCTTTTCTCCGTGGTGTTCCTGGTGGGTTTGGTGGGCAATGGGTTGGTGTTGGTGGTGCTGGGAAGACGCCTGTGCCCCTGGCACCTAGCTGACCGGTACCTCTTCCAACTAGCCCTGGCAGACTTGCTTCTGGTGCTGGTACTACCCTTCTGGGCCACCCAATTCGCCTATGGCTGGGTATTCGGGGAAGTGCCCTGCAAGCTAGTGGGGGCCATCTCGGTCATGAATAGCTACAGCAGCGTCCTGCTTCTGACGTGCATCAGCATTGAGCATTACCTGGCCATCGTCCACGCGGTCCACCTCTACCAACGCCTGCGGGCCTTCCACACCCACCTGGCCTGCGCTCTGCTCTGGGGCGTGTGCCTCGGACTGTCCGCTGTGGAGCTGCACTTCCGCACCGTGGCCTACATTCCCCAGGCCAAATCCTTCGTCTGTCACCGGGGCTTTGAGGCCAAGGAGGCTAAGGCCTGGCAGACCAGCCTGCGCCTCACCTCCTTCTTCCTGGGCTTCTTCCTGCCTGTGTTAGTGATGCTCTTCTGTTATTGCCGCATCTTTGTCACCCTGCACCGGACCCAGCTTTTCAGCAAACATGGAGCCTTGCGGTTGGTGGTGACGGTCCTGGCCTTCTTTGTCCTTTGCTGGACCCCCTTCCACAGCTTTGTCCTCCTGGACAGCCTGCAGCGCTTGGGTTACGTGGCCAGGAACTGCGACCAGGAGAAGGTGTTGGATATTGGGCTCTTGCTGACGGAAGGCCTTGGTCTGGTCCACTGCTGCCTCAATCCCTTGGTCTATGCCTTTGTGGGCATCAAGTTCCGCAGGGAGCTTGCCAAGCTGTGCCAGGGCTGGGGAAGTTGGAACACAAACAGCCAAAGCCTCTCCACACAGGAGCCCAGCGGGAACCGTGCAAACAGCACCCTTCAGAATATGGACCCTGGCTACTCAGTCATGCTGTGAGAGTGGCCCAAAGGCTTCAGAACTGGGCTAGAGGAGTCGGACACAGGACCGTAACTCGGACGTTGGCACGGAGAGTGGGGGAGCAGACTGCAGGACAAGGGGGCGGGAGGGTGCAATTGTGTTTGTCTTTGGAAGTTCATGCATTTGGTTAAAAATGAATTTTTGTCAGAAGTTTCTTTCAAAACAAAACAACAAAACTTTATTTTTCTTCAATTTTTCTTTGCTTTCTTATTTCAGAACCTCGCATCCCATAGAATGTAACAGATGCCCCTTATTATTTCAAGGCCTCACACAGCATAGAACACAATGGGTGTCTCTTATTTCACAGCCCCACACTCAGGGACCTGAGTTGACTGCACCAAAAAAATCTTAAATTCTGCAACCAGTGAAGCCAAATTCTGCAAATTCACCGCAAGCATTAATAGTTGCATAATTAACTTGATTTGCATAACGATGCATGCTGGGAAGCAAATTTGCAAGAGGTTTGACATGGAATCACAACTTTGCTAATCAAACACAACTCAAATCCTCTGGCATTTCAGCACCTCTCTCACCCAAACATAGGGTCTTCAGACCCCACCCACCCACAATTCATCTCCCAGGGGCCTAGTTACCCTCGGGTCATGGTCAGGATTGGCTGATTCTGCGAGGATTCTGCGAGGATTGGCTGATCCTGCGAAAATCACTGCAAACTGCAACGCAGTCAACTCGGGTCCCTGACCATACTCCATAGAACAGAGATGGGGAACCTTTTCTGTCCTGGGGGGCCCACATTGAATATTAGTACGAGTTCCGAGGGCCACATCGAGTTTGGGGGCGCGTAATGAGTTTATTCAAGAAAAGGAGGGCCTTGATCATGGATCTGTCCCCTACCCTTGTGTGCCTGCCCTCCTCTCTGCTCCATTATCATGAACTCAGTTTTTTCAGTGCTTGGGGGTAGCAAATGGATCCAGGGACCAGATTCAGCCTCTGAAAAGGGGCCACATAAAAACTTGCCAAGGGCCGCATTTGGCCCCCGGGCCTGAGGTTCCCCACCCGTGCCATAGAACCTAGCGGATATCTCTTATTTCAGAATCCCGCACCGCACAGAGCATAGCAGATAACTCTTATGAGATGGGCGGGTGGCAAAGGGCGGAATCAAACGAGACAGCGGTCCCACAGTAACCTCCACCTGGCGCGTTCCCGCTTGCCCGTCAGCGAGGGCATCCACCACATGGTTACCCCTGGCGGTGGGAAGTTCGAATTCGAATCAATACAGATCGTCCAAATTTGGACAATTTGTACTGATAAGAAAATTACGAATCAATCCAAACCTACCGGGGAATACTGCTACTCATGTCTATAGCGCTACTAGGCGCACCCAGTGCTTTAGAGTCACAGATTATCAGAGACAGGTGCCTGCCCGGTGGGTTTACAATCTAGGATGGACAAAGGTGAGGGGAACACAGGGACAGACAGACATTTATGTCCATTTTACAGATGGGGGAACTGAGGCTCAGAGGTTATGACTTGTCCAAGGCCGCCCAGTGAGTTCATGGCTAGGGTGGGATTTAAACCTGGCTTACCAGGTCCAAGTCCAGCACCGTATCCACTACACCATACTGCTGCTATAGGTCTGGTCCCCTGGCCGGGATCTATCTAAGCTCCTTGGAGTGCTGCTGGCAGCACTCCAAGGAGCTTATGTGTGCCAAATCCATCCTACCCCCAGCTCTGTCTCCCCCCGACCCGTGCCTGCCGGGCCCATTGTCAGCCCCAGCCTTCCCCACCCTCCTGAGGGTAGTCTGGGGTGGGCAATGAGCCAGGCAGGGTCCGGGGGAGGTGGGCACCGGGCAGCGGCCTGGGGGAGGCAGAGCTGGGGGTTGGGGGGCCATGCAGGAGTGGGGAGGGGGCAGTTGCTTTACTTACCTTTTTTCCTAGGCTCCGGAGTCCAAACCAGCAACCCGTGGCACCTGACGTGGCCTTCTCAGATGGCTGCAGGAAAAAAAATACCATGGGAAATCACTGCACGTGCACAAAATGGCTGCCACGGTCGTTCATTTTCCAAAATGGCACCGGCCGTGTCGGGAAAATGGCAGCCGGTTCTGCGCATGCTCAGCTGGAGACCGTGCAGACTGACTGTCATTTTTCAAAATGGCGCCGATGCTGCTGGTGCCATTTTGGAAAATGGCTGTGCTTGCCCAGAACGGTCACGGCAGCCATTTTGTGCCATGCGCATTGATTTTTCCATGGTATTTTCTTCCCACTGTGGCCTGAGAAGGTCGTGTTGGGTGCTGCGGGTCACCAGTTCGGACTCCAGAGCCTAAGAAAAAAGGCTACCCCCTCTCCACTCCTGCACAGCCCCTCTACCCCCAGACCTCTCCCTCTGCATCCCCTGGACCTCTGCCTGGGTCGAGCAGGGGTCCGGGGGAAGCAGAGCTGGGGGCAGACATGGATTTAGGCCTATCTTGCTCAGATACGAACTGAATCCAAACAATCCAAACTAAAATCCAAACTGAAGTCGGTTCGGTTCAGAACTGCACCTGAACTTTGATCCGAACTCCCATCCCTAGTTACCGCGGAGCGGCCACTCATGGCGGAGATCAGGGACATTGTGGGCCCACCATGTGGACCAGTCAAGGCTAATGGGTGCCCACGTGTCCATGCCTTGTCAGTTAGGTTTGCCCACAGCCTTGCTGGCATCCAGGTCCACTAGCACATATAGAGTTCTGCCTAGCGTGCCCGGCCAGCTGAGAGGCAGGAGTGGTGGCAATCTCCCTCCCCCATGGATGCCTTTCAGCTGAGAGGCGCGCTAGAGATCTCCCTTTTCCCATAGTCTCCCTCCCCCATTTCAAATAAATGAATAGTGAAGCTCCACTGCAGACAGAAGGCTGGATTAGGGAGATTGGAAACGTCTGTAATGAACGGTGGTTGCGGTGACCCTGTGTCTGGGCAAGAGGAATGGAGTAAGACACCGTTTCTTGCGAGATGAGAAACGTGTAAGGCTTAGTTTCGTAAGAGGTGCGACTTTCTTCACCTCCTCCTCAAACTGGAACAGAAAGAGCTATGGAGAGCAGAGAAGGGGAACATCAAGCCCTGAAGGCACGACGTCTTCGCAACCCGCTGAGTCATTCGAAGAGCTCTGTGTCTTGATGGGCGTTCATTTCGCAATAAACTCCCTTCAGCTTTCGTTGGGTTGGATGCTGAATGCACAGGTTCTGCTCTTAACAGAATCCCCCCACCCCCAAAAGAAGTATAAATAAATAAATAAATAAATAGCTAGACCTCGGCCCACAAATAAAATTAACTGTGGTATTAGCCAGAAATCAGGATCCCATCAGGGTTGGGCGAGGCACACGCTCAGTGGGTTTCCCAGCTGTGGAAGGCTCCGCCCCTCATGGAGAGTTGTGACATCATGGCATTCCATGGGGCAGGGCCACATTGGAAAGGGGCAGGGCTTGTAGCAATGTTGAAAAGGGGTGGGGAAATGCCCTGCCCCCTTCCTGATGTAGCCCTTCCCTTATGATTCACATCATGATATCAGGCGTTCCGTGAGGGGCGGGGCCAGCTGGACACGTGGGTCGGGTTTTGGGTTGGTCCCAATGCAGTCTGTCTTGTGCCCAAGTTTCTGGCCCATGCAGGGCTCTCGTTTAGGTCTGTCAGTGCCCGTGGAAGTGGGCCAGAGCCAGAGATACCCCACCCCACAGGAGTCCAGCAAGAAGACCACTTGGTCATCAGGTGAGATAGTATGTTCCAGTTGAGCTTGGGGTATGCAGAGGACAGTTTATGACCCCCAAAGGGGCTTGTGGAGGAGGTCAAAATAAAGAGGTGTCCACTGTCTGTCCCCTTCCACCTCCCCCTCCATTTTTATGCCTGCCCCCATGGATCCTTGGGGGGCCTAAAGCTGGCTTGGTTTCTCCTGGCATAGAGTTGAGTCTCCCTTGGGTTCTGCAGCAAATATTTGGGGTTCATTCAATCTGGCTGACACCCCAATTCCCAGCCAGACCAACGGTACCTCAGTTTCCCCATTTGTAATACCCTAGTCTGTGTGCCAATACAAATGTAAACCCTGTGTTACACCCCAAACCTTGGAAGTGTCTTCCGGACATAAAACAGAAGTGAGTTTAGTCCCACTCTGGCATCGAACCAAAGAACACACCAGAATTCTAGTGCCCAGTTTATAGCAATGAAAGTTTTATTGAAAAGTCATTAAGTTCCAATTAAGATCAATTTGAAAGATACGGAGTTCCAAAGAAAAGGCGACGCAAAGCAAATGAAAAAGAAGGTCGATATGTCTCCAACACTGGTCTCACCTTTAGTTTGTTCTACCATCTGAAATGTCTTATGATAGTCTTATCATTACGGAAGAGGCATAACTATCTTTAATGGAATCTCTATCTTACCGTCTCGGAAGATACTAGAACCAGGGAGCAATCTATGAAATTAGCTGGTAGTAAGTTTAAAACAAATAAAAGGAAGTTCTTTCCCACTTGACATTCAATTAACTTAGAAGTTATGTGCTTAGGCGATAGATGCACAACTGGGTGTTAGTCAAGTCAGCTGGGGGATGTAATGTTGGACTGTCAGTGAACAGCAGAGAATGGATCAGAGCTGAAACAGGTACTTCATTTGGTAATCGCGGGAAATAATACCCACATTTCAGGTACCACATTGGTACCTGACGGGTTACCTGAGTACCGATCGGGTATCTGAAAATCTGAAAAGTTGGTTATTTCTGGTACCGATCCCCCCCCCCCAGTTTTCCGATTACCGATCTGTATATCGGGTAGGAAAACTGAAAAATTGAGACAGAAATAAAAAAATCGGGACCAGAAGTTGACTTTCAAGGATCAGACTTTCTGGGATGGAAAATCAATAAATTTTTGTCAAAAGTTGATAAATCGATAAGAAAGTAAAGAAATCGGTACAGGAAGTCAACATTCCGGGACTAGACATTGACATTCTGCGACATCAGGTACCCAAATCAGGTTGAAATCAGGTACCGATCACTACTCAATGTTGTCAGGTCAATTACATGGATTCATGGATAAATAGATTCTGTTTTACACGCATCATATAGATTCAAACACGGCTATGATTCATACATGCATTGTGGAATACCAAGGTGTGGCTTTTTACAGAGTAGCACAGAAACAACTATTCACAGCAAATGCTGTGTCTTGTACCAGAAATTTATTGGGTAGACCCATTTTTGTGGGTACTCGTTACAGCTCTAATGGTGACATGTTGGGTACTTCTCAAAGAAACCGAGGCTGGCCACTGTTGGAGACAGGATGCTGGGTTGGATGGACCCGGTTTGGCTTTTCTTACATTTTCCTTTTCATTCAAACAGTTCTCCCAGAAACAACTCTTATGCACCTTCAAGACGTTTCACAGTCTTTGTTCCCAGCCTGGTGTGGAACAATTTGTTGCCGCCTCTGTGTGCTCAGCAGCTGGTGGTGATGTCACACACCTTACCAAAAAAAGGACAAAGTTCACAGACTGCACCCGAACTCAATCCTCGTAAATTGAAAAATACAATGTCCCCGTGAATATATGTAACTGACCGACTGCAACAAATTATGCAATAAAAATGAGTATAATATAGGCCAATAATAATATACAAAAATACAAGGACTGTAAAATAATGCAAATCACAATGTTAGAGAAATTGAGACGGTTCATAAATTACATCCGCTCCAGGCCTCCACAAGTTCTCAGCAGGGAGTGCCTACGGCCTCTCGAGATTCGTTTGCATATCATGGGTTTAGCATCCGTGGCATGTTCGTCTTGAATTCTTGCTCTGAGTCACACTGAAATGTGTGTGGTATCAGCCGGTCCCCGTGCCTTAAGTTTCTAGCCTATGACATAACGTTTAGCGAGAGTAAGCTCAGGATGCTGTTTCTAATGTTTTACGCACATCACGCTGATTCAAACATGGCTTTGATTGGTACATACATTTCGCGATATCAAGGTGTGGCTTTTTACGGAGTAATGCTGAAACAATGATTCATGACAAAGGCTGTTTTCATCAAAAACGGTCAATTCGCTGTCTCTCCCGCCACCCCCGGTGATGCAGAAACTTGCCAGGCTTTCACTACATTTGCCTGTTCCCATTCAGGAACGCCGTTTGGTAGGTACTTTCGTTACGGCCTGACACTTTCAGAACATGCTGGCACGTGGGCGGGAGCAGGAGGCAGGTGCAGACAGAGCAGCTGCAGCACTATGGCCTCCTTCTAGGGCTGAATGCGGAATTTCACCCAGTTTATGTCTAAGGGCGCTTTTAGACGATCGCCATAAATACGCATCTTTGATATTTCGCGCATTCAAATGCGCCAGGAAATCATGCGCATATTGGTTTTAGATGTCCACTATCATGCGCATAGTTTTCTAATGCGCGTTGCGGCACCTCGATAAAACAAGCGTGAGTTGGCTTCACACGATCGTTGGTTACAACCCGGCCATTTTTTAACGCGCGTGTTTATGTCAGACACCCATGATGCCGAGCGCTTGTTTTGTTCAGGCACGCTGCCCATAATGCTTTGCTCTGTTTGGGAGGGAACACTTTCTGTTTGGCTTTAAAGTTTACTGCTGCATAGGGATGGGCGAACGCGGTTCGGAAGTTCAGAGTTCGGCCCGAACTCGGCCTGTTCGGATGACCGAATGTGAACCCGAACCCGAACATACCGAACAGAACAGAACACCGAACGGCAAAATGGTCGAACAGTTCAGTCAGTTCGGATCGCGTTCGGGTGGCAAAAAAAGGTTCACTGTAAGGTGACAGGGAGGGGTAGTACTAGTCACTGAGGAGCAGACTTCCAGGCACCAGCGGTGGAGAGGCTTGCAAGAAATGAAACTATCTGCCTCTCCCCTTCCCAACACCTTCTGAGCTAGTCACTGTTCCTGAACAGCAGGCGCTGAGTAGGATTATTAGATTGCTTTAAGTTTCATTTCAGTTTTGTACTGAAATGAAACTTAAA
>QEPC01004837.1:185798-201175 GCA_003113815.1 Sphenodon punctatus | reverse complement strand
GGACCCCCCCCCCCCCCCCCCAAAAAACAATGCTCCCTGGGGATACAACCGCCTCTGAACTTTGCAGGGCTTCGACACACGCACTCCGCAATAGCAGGACGGCCAGGCGGCAACCCTGCCCGGTCCCCCCACCCCACCCGCGCAACACAAATCGTAAAAATTTCTTTCCGGTCTCCACCACAAACAACCCCCCGCCCAACACAATTCTTGGCAATTTATTTGAGAAATAAAGCCCTCTCCAGCAGTGCTCATAGCTTACGAATGATGTGAGGAGGTTACCGCTACAGGCCGGCCAGCAGTTTCTCCGTGCAGCGACCGCACCTCAACAGCCGTTGCCTTGGAATGAGGATCGGCAGGACAGGCACGCCACACAAAATGGCCGTTTTTGTGTTACTGCGCATGCGCAATGACGCTTACATGGCAACCCAATGCGCGTTTGTTCGTACAACGCGTGCACGTGTAGTTTACACAATCGGAATCCTACAAACACGCGTCAGAATCTGAAAACGCCCGTGTGACCCCCACATTTCAAAAACGGCACACGGACGGTTTGAAAGTTAAAACACGCGCAATTGAAACGGTTTGAGATTTCAGACGAGCAGATGAAAAATGCGCTTGTTTCACAAATAAGGCGCATTTAGCGTCTCGTCTAAAAGCGCCCTAAGTATAATACTTGTGGAAATGTATGGAGGTGGGTGGGGTGCCCCTCCAATCCCCTCCTCTCTGCCAGCCCGAGCCCAGCCTACCTCTGCCTTGCCAGATGTGACTATGATCTTCTCGGACGAAATCTCTTCTCTCAGACGCTGGCACAAACTGGAGCAGGAGCATTGAGCTTCCGCCTCCTTTAAATTGCTGCTGCTGCCATTGAGTTTTTGCCGACAGAAATTTCCCAGAAAAAACGGAATTCCACGTTTTTCTCTGGGGAAACAGGAATTCTGTGGTTTTTCTCTGATAAAATGGGAATTCCATGTTTTCCTGTGCTAGACAGAAAACCGGGAACCATGCTCATGTGTCCTATAAAAATGTGTATATTTAAGGATTACCATGCCACCCCTTTAAAAGAGGATTAACTAACAATAAAAAACCGAATGGTTAAAAACACTGCTAAACTATGACACAAAAAAAACAAAATGACACAAAATGAAAACAATCCCAAATGCCACAAAGCAAAAAAAAAAAAAAAAAGAGTTAAGCCCACTAACAAACACACAGAGTACCACCAACACGCACAACTCCAACCAACCGCAACAGAAATCTTCCAAACAACCCCAACGTAAGCACCCCCCCAAAAAAGTAGCATGAAACAACGACCAGATCAGACAAAAATGGCAGCTTAGATTGGCAATGAATGACAGATGTAGTATGTCTGAGCGCTGGGAAAAATTTCAAACGCTAAATATTTTTAACCAACATAAGCACCCCCCACCCCACCCCACAAAAAAACAATGATCAGCAGAGTGGATTAACAAACGGCAGAGCAGTGAATGACAGATTTGGGCCCTTTTTACACAGACACTCTAAGATTTTGTCTTTTAATGCGTTTAATTAGTTTAAAGCTTTAATAAGTTTTTAACTTTGTAATGTTTTAAATGTGTTTAACGATGTTGTGCGCCGCCCTGCCCTGCCATTGCGAGCAGGAGGGTGCGGGCTATAAATACATGTAAATAAATAAAATAAATAAATTATCCATTCTATTTCTGGACCATTCCTTGTGCTTGATGGATAAATCTGCTGTTGCGTCGCTGGTAATATCACAGAACACTTCTAACGCAGCTGACATGTTACATTTCATGTGCTATGTCAGCTGCCATCGGAGAACAGCTTCTCCCTTTGCACTTATGCCAATGACACCTCCCCCAGTTCTTGAGGAACGATTTATTGTCTGCTCAAGTGCATGATCCGCAACCACCCGACTGAAAGTTTCGCAGGACCTTTTCAAGCAAAAATTACCAGCCTGGAATTCAATGTTTACCACTGGTGCAGTTTCAGAAAGCATACACATATCTGCGAGGGAAATATTTTGTCCAATGCGCCCAATTCTGGTGGTCAAATTAGAAGAACAATGGAATCATCTTCTACAGTGATGACAGATGGTCATCAAAGATTCCGCCACGCTCTGCTCTAATGAAATTTAACAACTTCTCAACCATGTCAAGATGGATGTTCCAGTATTGAAATGTCTCAGACTGCAGCGAACTGCGCTCAACAAACTCATGAAATTTCCCCATTAAGGGTTTCATTTTCTCCAACGTAATTGGTAGCTCTCTTCGCACTTCCTCAACATTTCTGCTGACAACAAGTTCTTTGAATGTTTTTAGAGACTGGAACATGTCATCGTATGTCTCTGCATCCTGAACTTGAAGAAAAAAATATTTTCATCTCAACCGCATCATTGCTTCTGCTTGCAATTTGTGTGCCCTTGTGCCTCTGTTGAACTAATTGCCACTAAAAATTGAGGAGAGCGTGTTCTGTCCATAACACTTTGATTCAATTAAAATGTGTTCTGCACTGCTTCCTTGCAGATATTTTTCTAAAATAGACAGGAATACTTTGACCATGTGGAATCCACCCAACGTGCAACAACTGAAGAGATTTGCAGTCAACATTTTGAGTCCTACCGACAACGGCTCAACTTTAGATGAACTCCGGTAGAGGTTGTACCACTGATGTGTCAGCGCACAACTTAATCCGAGTTGTCTCCCAGTGACATTCAATAGTTTTCAGCAGCATGTCCTCAGAACGAACCTGCAGGTCCAGATTTGAAAAGGTGCTCTCTCACCATTCCAAGAATCTCATTTGCCGGTCAACCATGGTTACCATCTGGTTGAAGACCAACAACTAAGAGTCGCATTTATGACTGCACATTCATGTCCACGTGACCTCTATGATGGTTGCACGTTCGAGAAGTGTAAACTGACTAAGTGTCGCTGTTTCAGAAACAACGTTAAATGCTGCTCATTTTGTGCCTGATTAACTGAAGAATGTCATAATCCATTGTAACTTACCGGCGTCAGCAAAATGACTTGGTCCGAAATTGGTGTTGTTCAGGTTTTGTCCGAATGGGGAATGATTTCCCCATGATTTTCAACTTTAAACTTTGCCTGTACTTATAGGATGGCTACGTATTCTGCTTCTGTGTCATTAAAATCCTCTCATAGATCTCAGCTTTTGTTCAGTTTTTGTTTCAAGGCTCTATCATCATTGTTGGCCTCAGAAGTGGGATGGGGAACGTTTTTAGCCGCTGTTTTGAATGAGGGCCGCCATCTTGAAATCAGACCGCATGGTAATTTGACAACATCACTTTCCCAAGTCTATGGGACCCATACAATATGAATCAGAAAAGAACAGCTCCGGTATGTTTTTGGCACACAGCTTCTATGCCAGCCCCTGGTCTAGTAGGAACTGGGGCCTGATCTAGGAACTGGAAAGGGGCCAAGTAAAAACCAGCCGTGGGTTGCATTTGGCCCTGGGGCCTGAGGTTCCCCGCCCCTGCCATAGAGAAAGAAGGTGTTAACCATGCACTCTAGCTGAGTCCTTGACAATTGGCCAGGAACCTAAAGTAGAATCAGTAAAGGAACAGGAGGAGACCTTGGTGTTATCACTTTAACTGCCCAGCTGTGCCAATCCCAGTGCCAAGGGCAGGCTGGGAAAAGCCCCAGAGCCCCCCAGCTGGTGGCTGAGGCGCAGGTGACAACTCCGCTGAGCAAGCACCTGAAAGGGAGTTTGTTGTTTGTGAAGCAAGGGCACACCCTGTCCCCTTAACCTCAAACCAGAGAGCAACCCCAGGGACACGGGCTGCGATGGGGGTTGCATCAGTGCAAGGTGTCTTATGAGCTGCTCTGAGCGTGATGGGGAGGGGAAACCACATGGGGGAGCTTTGCAGCAACACAGGAAGGAAACCCGATGAAAGGGTGAGGAAAGCGGCTAGAGCAGCGTCCAACAGCCGGGGAGATGACATCTAAGTATTTCTCTGTCTCTCCACAGGGAGGGGGAGATACACCCATAAGAAGTGCCATACTTGGTCAGACCAAAGGTCCATTGAGCCCAGTATCCTGTCTCCAACAGTGGCCAATCTTGGTCGCTTGAGAGAAGTACCCAACAGGTAGCGCCCAACAATCAGAGGTTACATCTCCCAACCCACTAGTTAGCCCTTCCCTTCCGCAGGGGCTGCTGCTGTCTCAGGACGGCAGTCTCCAGCACCGCAGCCAGGCCTAGCGCAGCGGAGACCAGCTAAGCCAGAGAGAAATGGTAAATCCCCCAAACAGCGCCTTCTCCCCACCCCCTGCAAAAAGTGACACCCCTGAGCCACGCATGCACATGTCCTATTCACACACCCCAAGCCAGTGATCTCCTCTGAATCTTGTCCCACGGCCCATTCCCCTAAATGAGCAACCCCTTCCCTAAGCCAGCAAACCCCCTATACGAGTGTTTTGAAACAGGCAAGACAGGGCAGGGTGGGGTCCGTGGCCACTGCGTGGCACGTCTGCAGGATGCCCATACATGGGGAGGCCCTTCAAACGGGCAGCTCCCAGCATGGCCACCCCAGGCACAGGGATGGCATGGGTACATTTGGCATGGAGCACATGCGTGGCCATGGGTGGCTGCTGCCGCGTGGGCCACGGGGGCGTGCCTCCCCACGCACCGCCTTCACATGAGCCGTTGGATGCATGGGCATCGGCCTGTGTGTGGACACGCCTTGTTAAAAACACCCTAAGGCAGAGCAAATCCCCCAGCAGATTACATGACAAGGTTACTGGGAACAGAGCCAGGCATGTCACCAATGAGCTGGCCAAGCAAAGGCTGCACCTCACCCTCCCTTGTGGAGCGATGGCTCAGTCACTACCACCTTGCCACACTTCTTTGAACTCTGCTCAGAGGGGCCAGGAGCCAAGTGCTCTACCCAGAATCCTATCTGGCTAATTTGCATGGGAATTGTTCCCTTGGTGAAGCTTTTCTGCCACTTCTTGAAGGACATGAAGGAGCAGAAGGCTTCCTCAGGAGCTCAGCAAATTGGGGATAGGCTGGGAAGTTCAGAGCAAAAGCAGGAATTCAGATTACCTCTTTACCCAACCACTCAGAAATCACCATATTCTCAATGTATTTGATATCTTTGAGGTTTATATAACAGAAGACAGTGTATTCTTCTTTGCCTGGATGAGCCTCAGTGGTCTGGGGTGCAGGCTTCAAACCTGTAACTGTCTAGCGACAGAGTGGTTCAATTCCACCCTCCAGGCGAGTGCTTAAAAGGGCTGGCTGCTTCTTTGCAGCCATGAATTAAGACATGTAGTTTAGTGCATTACGTAGATGATAATAATAAATTTATTGTTAACCCTTAGGTTTTCAACAAAATAAATTCCACATTAACACTGATTCAACAAACACATCCAATAATCGTCAACACGAGTACAAAAACAAATAATCAAATATTTAAAAAACAAGCAACAAAACCCCCTTAGCAACCTAGCCAGCAGCAAATGTCCACCCACCTAAAAAAAAAATGTCAATAAAATAAGTAAAACAGACCGGCCTTCTCCTTACCGGTACACTTGACTCTACATCCCCTTAACTTAACCCCGGGTATTACTTGTCAGTCACTCTTGTATACTCCGCTTGTATCAGAATAGCTTGGTTACAAAAGCGTGCAACTTCCCTTGCTTCCGGAGAGTCCACGGGACTAAGGTACATTACATAGATGAATATCTCCTTAGCAGAAGCTTGACCCGATAACATTACATACATACATGGTATGGGCCTGGGTGAATACACCTTATTCAGGTTATAAGAGGCCTGTCTGATATCAATCAACTCAAAATTAAGAGATAAATACAATTAGTAGGGATGGGACTTTTGTATTATTATTATTATTATTATTATAAGCATTTATATAGCGCCAGCAATGTACCTGGCGCTTACAAAGAATAAGCTAGACATGGTCCCTGCTCGAGAGCTTACAATCTAAGGACAGGGGGAGGGGAGAGAGGGAAGGGGGAACAGAGGGAGAGACAAGGGATGCGACATTCATGAGGATGCGAGAGCTCAGGTACACGTTCTTGGCTTGGTCGCAGTAAATTGGGAGTTTGCAGAACCGAAAATACCCAATAATGACCATTTTGAATTAATCCGAAATTTCGGTTCTTTTTTGGTATCGATTGTATCTGATTTTTTGCACTGATTTTTGTATCGGATTTATTGCGGTTTGTCCCCATTGACTTCAATGGGGAAACCGCAATGTTAAAAATCTGATACAAAAATCAATGCAAAAGGATACCGATATGAGAACCGAAATACATGAGAACCGAAACAGAAAGTAACCGAAACTGAAATTTTGGCAAGAGGCCCACTCCTAACAAGCAGGAGTAAATAATAAATACAAGAGATAAATACAATCAATATGTGAGAATTGTATAATGAAAACTTGAACAAGTAAATTGTGAGCCCACAAAAAAACAGTTAACAGGTTGGCTGGGACCGGGGACAGATAAAAAAGACAAAAGAAATGTAGATGAAGTGTTGATGGTTTGGGAAATTTGGGACTGTAAGTGAGGAAACTAAGTCACGGTTGGCCAGCAGGGGGCAGAGGAACTCCCAGCCCATCACACGGAGGCAGAGGGTTGATGGAGACGGGTGTACGACCAGATTATTGCTATGGGTTGGACCATGTCCCAAGGTCTCCAAGCTCCGTGAAGATCCCCAGACACCTCTGGCTAACCAGGAGAACTGGGGATCCCACCAACAGCAGGAGGAGGCAGCCCCGTCAGAAAAGAGACAGCATCTCCCTAAACCCAAGGGAGGGAACAGTCTGCAAGGAGACGCTTTCCTGGGGCCCAAGAGACAATTTGTATGGATGACTGTGTTAGGAGCGACTGGAGTGCAATGGGCCCAACTGTGTCTTATTTCATCAAAGCTGAATCACACAAGCGATGCTAGCCAATAGGGAGAGGAATTTTTGTTTCGGATAGAACCGAAATTGCTTGGAAATGGTCGTTTCAGATTAATCTGAAATTTCTGATTATTCCCCCCCATTGTGGCTTGTTCCCAATGACTTCAATGGTAGAAAAGGATCCTACCAAAATGGGAATTTCTGAACCTTTACTAGCCAATCACAAAGCAGGTATGTTTTTGTATGTGCATCTTGTAGCTCTCACCCACCAACCATCTATGCACTGTCTTTCAGACAGTCCCACATCACTTGGAAGGTGGAACTGAACCGCTCTGTCGTTAAACAACCACAAGTTTGAAGGCTTCACCACAGACGCTCACCCGGGGAAAGTAAAAGCCCCCTTTTAAAACTATATAAACCTCCAGGACAGAAAACATTTCTAGGATATGGTGACATTTTGATCAGGCCATTTTTACAAGAAGCACCTCTGAAGCGGCACCTTCAAGGAAAAGTCACACAGGGGGTGTTCCGCCCCGCCCCCCCCCTTACCGGAAGTGACGTGCTGCTCATTCATGGCGGCAGCAGCAGCTGGAGACACGAAGCTTTGAAGAGGCGCGTTCTGAAAACCTCACTTTGCAGACGTTCAGAACGCACCTCTTCAATGCCCCACATCTCCAGCTGCTGCCACCGCCGATTTCCAGTAGTGCGAGGGGGTGGGGTGACCTTTCCCTGAAGGTGCAGTTTCAGAGACGCTTCTTGTGTAAAAATGGCCTGAGTGGTTTCAAGAAGAAGCAACCTGAATTCTTGCAATTGCTCTGAGCTTCTCAGCTTGTCCCCAATTTGTTGAGCTTCTGGGGTAGCCCGAGGTACCGTCATCAAGGGCACAAATAACATGCAAATCAGCCAGAGAGGTTTCTGGGTAGAACACTTGGGGCCTGGCCCACTCTGGGCAGAGTTCAGAGAAGCCCTGGCAAGGCAGTAGTGTGACGTCCCTTCACAAGGAAGGGCATGGTGCAGCCTATGCTTGGCCAGCTCATTGGCCCAAGCCCCACGTCTCCAGCTGCCGCCGCTGCGAACACTTCCTACGTGGGGGGGTGACTTTTTGCTGAAAGCACTACTTCAGAGGTTTGGCTTCTGTTCCCTTCTGGGTGGTGGTCAAGGTAGTCTTTGCTTGAGTTTGTAACAGTTTCAGGTGTCAGAGCACAACCCTTGTGTCCGTACAGCAGCAGTGGATTCACTCTGGAGGAAAGCTGGTGTTGTTGAGCCTTGGAGAAGTATTTGACACATCTGGATAGAAATACCTGCTGGTCCAAAGAAAGATCAACAAATTCCAGCAGAAGTCGACATCTCGCTGAATACAGGGTAGGGGGCAGTGGTGACATCAACCAGGAGGCCCTTTCTCAATGTCCAAGAGGCAACGTGTGCATCATTGTGTGCGGAGTGACAGGAAGGGAGGCAGCAGCTTCCCTCTCCTCTGGTCCCAACTCGCAGTAGCATATGTTCACACATGATACATCCTCTTTTCTTGCCACTTCTGGGTCCTGCCTGTGTGAACCATTGTCAGCTCATTCTAGCCTTGTGGAGGTACCTGATTTTATTGATTTATTTACTTTAACTCTCTTCCCAGCCCTTCCCAAAAGGCTCAGAGCAGCTGTTGTATTTATCCTACAAGGACAGGATGCACCAGACACCAAAGAGAGTCTGGGGAAACCATCTTAATAAAGTCATCTCCCTTGAGGTGGAGGGGAGGGATTGAGCCAGGAATAGCCACCCCTTGGTTTTTCTGCCATGCACACAAGCAGGATCCCTCCCTTTTGTATCTGGCTACGCACCCCACCTGCTATGGCCGGTATAGAACCGGGTTTGCTTTTCTCCTAAGAGGATATTTATCTACATCAATGCAGCTATTTCACACATGCTAAACAATATCACAGAGTCATTGGAAAGATGCAATCAGAGCTAACTCGCCTGGAGGGTGGAATTGAACCACTCTGTCGCTAGACAGCTACAGGTTTGAAGCCTGCACCCCAGACCACTGAGGCTCATCCAGGCAAATGAGATGGCACTCTCCAGTTTTATATAAATCTCCAAGATATCAAATACTTTTAGTATATGATGACTTTTGAGTGCTTGGGCAAAGAAGCAATCTGAATTCCTGCTTTTGCTCTGAATTTCCCAGCCTACCCCCAATTTTCTGAGCTCCCGAGGAAGCCCTCTGCTCCTTCATGCCCTTTAGGAAGTGGCAGAAGCATCACCAAGCACACAAATTCCATGCAAATTAGTCAGATAGGATTCTGGGTAGAACACTTGTATCCTGACCTGCTCTGGGCAGAGTTCAGAGAACCCCTAGCAAGGCAGTACTGAGCCATCAAGGAAGGATAAGGTGCAGCCTTTACCTGGCCAGCTCATTGGTGAGAGGCCTGGTTCCGCTCTCAGTGACCCTTGTGTAAACGCAGCTGTAGGGGATTAGTTCCAGACTGAAGCTGGTGTCCCGGCTGGGAGCAGCATGATTTCCCCCATCTGGTGCCAATCCCCTGGGAGGAAGACCAACTCCCTGGGCACAAATCCCAGAGGCAGCCACCTGAGGGTACCATCTTGGCATCCCATAGAAACAGGAGCACCTGTCTAAATACAGGGGACAGTGAAGCCGTCCACAAGGAGGTCCTTTTCCTGGCATCCAAGAGACAATCTCTACATCGTTTTGTGTGAGGGGCAACTGGGGTGCAACTGAGCTGGGAAGGAGGAGTAGACTCTACCTTGGCTGCAGACATCTTGATCTCAACCTGCACCAGTGTATTATGTTCATATTCCCTCCCCGCCGCTGGGTGCTGCTTCCTGCCCACTTGTGTGACAATGCTACCCCTTGAAGAGCCGGCTTGATTGGCAGCTCATTCTAGCCTTGCAGAGGTACATGAGTTGTTACATTTTACCCTGCAGGAAGAGTCTCCGCTGGCGACCAAGAAAAACAGAATCTGGGCAAAACCTCTAGGTAAACAATCATCCATCTCTGTATTTAGACTCCTTGTTTAAGAATCCACCAGACACTACAGCCCCCGGGGGATATTGTAGCTGCCTAGCTGGTCAGAGAGAAGGTAACTCTGTGCTCCTGCTCTCCCCCTTCCCCCATATCCTCCGCATCCAGCACAAGGCACTTCCCAGCAGCAGAGGAAGGGAGAACTGAGAGACGGAGGTTGGACATCCAGAAGGGGCAAAAGCTGATCTAGGGACGGGAACAGCTTATTGCTACCTCCATTTGGGAGGAAGCCAAGGGGGTGTGGGACAATACCGACGGTAGGGTGGCCATACCTCCCCTTTAAAAGAGGACGCTTATGAAAAATACATGTTGCAGGGCTGCATTGGTTCCAGTGCAGCTCTGCACCATGTGTTTTTCATAAGCACCTTTTAAAGGGGAGGTATGGCCACCCAAACTGAAGGGGGTGGGGCAAAGGTGTCAAGAGTCCAACACCACCCCCTTGTGACATAAACCCGCCCTTGCAGAGTGCTGTGTTTAAAGGCTATCCCAGGCATCTTCCTTGTGGAGGGCCCGCTTTCCCTGAACACGGCCCAAAATGGGCCAGGGGCTAAGTGTTCTACCCAGAATCCTGCTGTCTAATTTGCATGTGAATTTTACCTTTGATGAAACATCTGCCGCTTCCCAGAGGACATGAAGACGCAGAAGCGCGCCTTTAGAAGCATGACAGTTTGGGAATAGGACAGGAAGCTGGAAACAGAAGCAGGAATTCCCCTTCCTCCATGAGACCTTTTGTTTCACCATGGCCTGAAAGAAATTTATGTCTTGAAGGTTTATATATGTCTGAAGGCTGGACTTTGTTTTGCCTGGATGAGCCTCAGTGGTCTGGGGTGCAGGCTTCAAACCTGTAGCTGTCTAGCGACAGAGTGGTTCAATTCCACCCTCCAGGCGAGAAGGGAATTTACTATGTTTTCATGTGTCCCCCTTTGGTAATGAGATGACATGCATTTAGCACGTGGGTAGGAAATTTCAAGCTTGGGGTCAAATAAGACTCTTGCATCCAGCTCCTACCATTACCAAATTTAGTAATGAATTCTAATTCAGTGGTTTCATGTTCAAACCATCCTTTTAGTGGTTTTTGTTTCCAATCTTCAGTCTTACTGGATGCACAGCCTCTCTGACCTGAGGGTTTGTGTATTTAAACAAAGACCACTAAAAAGACGGCTTGAACGCAAAACCGCTGAACTAGAATTCATTACCATCACCTTTCTCCCCTCATCTGCGTCCAAAACTCTGATGCCAGGGTCATCTACCTCGCCAGTCACTTCGACCATGTGCAGCCTCTCCTCTCCTCTCTTCGCTTCACTGGCTTCCCCTTCCTGAACGAATCCTGCACAAGCTCCTAGTCTTCACCTATAAAGCTCTTCACAACCTAGCTCCCCCCTACCTCTCTGCACTTATCGCCCTCCATACTCCAGCCCGTGCACTTCGCTCCTCCTCTGTCCCTTCTCTCACCCTTCCACGCCTTCCCTGCTCCCCTAAGCGCCTTCGTCCCTTCTCACTTGCTGCCCCCCATGCCTGGAACTCCCTCCCTGTCCACATCCGCCTTGCCCCCTCCCTTCATACCTTCAAATCTCTCCTTAAAACTCACCTCTTTCGCTCTGCTCTGTCTGACTCTTTATCCTGCTGAGCCACTATTCCTATACCTACGGTCTGTTTACCCTTATCCTTGCAACATGGACCTGCCTGCTGTCATTCTCATAGTAACCAAGCCAAGAACGTGCACTTGAGACCTCGCATCTTCATGAATGTTAGAACCCTTGTCTCTCCCTCTGTTCCCCTTCCTAAGTCTCTCCCCCAGCTCCTGTCTCTCAGATTGTAAGCCCTAGGGGCACGGACCATGTCTATTTTAAAAGTGCCAGGTACACTGCTGGTGCTATATAAATGTTTGTTAATAATAATAATAATAAAATAATAATAATTAATAATAAAACTGACTCTGTTTCTTTGGGTTTGACTCGAGAGCTAGGTTTCCTGTCACATTACATCACATAATTGTACCTTTACAATTATGCTGTTTTACCCTTTGTAACTTTTTGTATTTTCCAGTCTATGTTTTCCATCCAGTTCTCCTAATGTATGGGACATCCCCCCACATATGGGTTGGGCAGAGTGGTCATGCCTCCCCTTTAAAATTAAAAGGACACTTATGGAAACCACATGTTTCAGGGCTGTATTTTTCATTCTTCCACATCTCCTTATGAATGGGCACATCTCCTTATGAATGGGCCATTACCACTTATCTGTATGTTGGGAGGGGTTTCTATCTGATCAAGTGGTTTTGTCTTTCAGTGTAAAGTGTTTCCTCTCTGTAACTAATCTCATCACTTGTAACCATATATATAGTAAGAGCAAGTGCCTATCCATGCCATGCATCTGAGGAAGTCGGCTTGTGCTGACGAAAGCTCATGCACTAATAAATATTTGTTAGTCTTTAACGTGCCAGTGGACTCTCTGTTCTTGTTATGAAAGGGGAAGGTTAGAGACGGGGCAATAGATGCCAAGTGTCAGCATCAAGTGATGTTTTTTTGAGCAGGGGTCGAACAGCAGCCATCTTGAGGGTGTCCAGTACCCTGCCCTCCCAAAGAGAGGCACTGACAATCACAGCCAGCAAAGGTCCCAGTCTCCCACGGCTGGCTTTCACCAACCAGGATGGGCAATTTTGCGACATAGCCGTGGGCATCCCGAGATCATCGGTTTGCTCCAAGACGAACCGAGAGCTGGGATTTCAGTGAGATTTGTCACCTTTGTGAGATCTTGTTTCAGCCTGAATTTCTCATAAAAGAATGAATGACCCATTGAAATGAATGGTGGATTGGTTTCCCAGTCAATGGCAAAATCCTAATCCAGAAATCTGAATCCGGAAATCCGGAAAATTTGAGATGGAAATCCATAAATCGATCTGAATTCCCATCCCTAATAATTATAGGGGACAGTTTCATGATCTGGATCCTCCTATTCCTGAGTGATCACCTTCCACCAACTTTTATGTGGCACTTGGGGTTTGAATTAATTGTCAAAGTGGCCCCTAGGAGGGACAAGGTTTCCCACCCTGAGTACCAACATCAGTCTAAATGCAGGATGACTGACCTTGTTCTTATTTAAATGTGACCAGTGTGGTTGGGAGGGGTTTCTGGGATTTCATAGAGGGGAGGCAGGATGGTACTGTGATGTAGGGGGAAAGTGTACGTGTTGGGTATACACCATGCCCACTTTTGGGGAATGGCTTGCCTTTGCCTTGCAAGGGTTCCCTCGGCTCTCCCCAGTGTGTGCTAGGTGCCAAGGGCTCTGCCCAAAATCCCTCTGGTTAATTTGCCTGTGATTTGCACCCCTTGATGAAAATGATGCCTCTTCCTAAAGGGTCGGAAGGTGGCGAAAGCTCTGTTGGGAGCTTGACAAGTTAAGGACAGGCTTGCAAATCAGAGCACAAGTCGAAATTCAGACCACATTCACGCAGAGTTTGGCTCCCACAAGCCAAAATCTGCACGGAGTTCGACCGGTGTGAAAGCCACCCCCCCCCGCATGGAGATGGCTGCTGCCACATGTGTAAATGTGATTGCAATCTCCCATCCTTCTGCTACAAATGGTTTTTTCAGGTCTCACTATGACTACCAAGAGGTTCATGTCTTGCAGACTGATACAATTTTGGACAAAGCCTTTTTCTTTGCCTGGTGTATTGAGAGAGAGAGAGAGAGGGAGAGGGAGAGGGAGAGGGAGAGGCTAGAGTAGATATACATTTGGGGTGAAATGTGGGGGAGAAGTCCTCCTTGTGAATGTGTTCCCTCTGTGGTGTGGGGCTTTGCACGTTGGCCTGTGTTTAACCAGATAAACGTCCTCAGCAGGATGAGGTTGATGCTGTTTTCTCACAAGGGTGTAGATAGGTGGGAGGAGAGGTCGGAGTGCACAAGAGGGATGGGGTGCAGGAGAGAGAAGCAGGGGGTTGTTGGAGGCAGGGGCAAACCCCAAATATTTCTTGGGATTTAGTCATGTCCTGAGACTGACACCCCCCCTTTCTGCAGATGAAGTAGACTGTTCCCTTCCCCCCCTCATCTCCCACTCTCCCATCCCTTCTCAGCTGCTGGCTGCTGTCTTGGACTGGTTGGGGTAAGTGCGGGGGGAGCAGGAGCTAGCACCACCTCAGTGCAGCAACCGACAGCACCCAACAAGGGGGAGGAGGAGGGGAAGACGGAGATGTGAGCAGGGCTGGACATAGAAGTTGTGGGGCCCAGGGCGAAAATAAATTGTGGGGCATCGGGGGCACCCTCTGCCAAGCCCTAGAGGTGGTTGTTTTGGGGGGGTACAAATGGGAGTTGGGCCCCCACAACCTGCCTTGCTGAGAAAGAGGCTACTGCGGGAGGGGAGGGGGTGGTGGAAGTGGTGAAAACTGTGGGGCATCTATCTCCCTGGGGTAAGGCTGGTCCTGAATGGGAGCAAGGGGCTGGGTCCTGGGGGGTGACTCTGGTGTGGGGAGCACGTCTCTCTCTGTTTGTGGCCTTGCTGCTCGCTCCTCCCAAAACCCAGACGCAAGCTGCCTCTCAGGCCCCAGGAAACATAACTCCTTTTAGAAAGTCACATCACTTACCGTTCTCCTGCGTTTAACCTGATGGTGCGAGATTGTAGTAGGCTGAGGAGAGAAAATACATGTCTTAACAACTTCCTTCCTGCTCTATGAGAGTCTATACACCTGGGCAGGGATTTTACTGCTAAGAATCATTTTCGCTAAATGCATGAGCTGCTAACGGGAGCCAGGCTGTAGGGCGCCTCGGTAACCATTGCTCACACACGCGCTATACTTTGAGGAGACTGCAGACCCCATCTATGAACAAAGCCCATCACCTTGAACTGGTGAAATGTCCAAGCTAAGGCTGCCACCATACTCCTTCCCCCAGGGATGCCTCAGTTCTGCCTTGCCAGGATTCTGAATTCTGCCAAGAGCAGACCAGGAGCCAAGTAGTCTACTACCCAGAATTCCTATGTCTAATTTGCATATGGTTTTTTTTTGGGGGGGTGGCACGGGTTTGTGAGTCCGCACCCCCACTTTACTGGGTTTGAGTGACTCAGTTTCCCTTGCGCACAGTTCTCTTGAATCAGTTCACTGGCTAATTCGAGTGTGCCACAATGAAACTTCTTGTCATACAAGGGCCCGATCCTTCCCGTTTACAGACTCTTTACTCTCTGGGTTCGCAAGAGCTTGAGGGCTCTTGTAGCTCGCTTGTGTTCCAATATTAGACACCTTCCACTTCTTTATAAAGTAAGAAGTAAGTTTATTGATTACATAAACAAGATAGTTAAACAGAGTGGTAATTAGAAATCAAAGGTAAATATAACGCATTCCTAACTTATACTGTTGAGTTCCTAAGTTATTCATCTTACCCTAAGCAAGGTCCATAAGTTCTGGTTTCTCAGCCATAAGGTAATGACTGGGCACTGGCTTCTTATTTGGCAAAGAGCAAAATCATCTCTCTC
>QEPC01004837.1:147297-159272 GCA_003113815.1 Sphenodon punctatus | reverse complement strand
TAGACACTTCCTTCAAGACTGGAAGGAAGGAACTCTATTCAGTCCCCTCAGGGATGGCCTTAGGATTTGTAGGGCGAAGATAAAATATTCGCAGCCTCTACTGTGCCCTGAAGGGGGTCATGTTTGGGGCCCCAGTGAGACGGAGTGGTGTCTCCACAACCTGTCCTGGTGAAAACAGAGGCCACTGTGGGGCCCTCAAAAACAGCAGGGCCCAGGGCGACTGCCCTGTGGTAAGGCTGGCCCTGAGCCCCCTGTTCTGGCTCTTCTAGATGTGGTGACCCTAGGACATTCGTTCCACCACACCCAGGGCGTTTATAGACGATCCCGCTTACAAGCGGGATCGCTAAACGCCGGGTTTTCACGCCGCGGCGTCTCTGCGTGCCGTGTCTGATGTTCAGACACGGCGCAGAGTGCGTGTGCGCATGCGCGCCCTTCTGCGCATGCGCACTAGCGCACGGGACCAGGAAGTGCGGCATAAAGCCGGCACTCCGGGAATCCGCGTCGGAGGGGGCAGGATCGCCTGCCCCCTCCGACGCGGATTAAAAAGCAGGCCACGCATGTAGACGAGCGGCAAGAAAGGCGGCTGATCAAAGGATCAGCCGTCTTTTTTGTCTCGTCTATAAACGCCCTCAGTCTTGAAAGTGGTGGCTGAGGGATCCATCCACTCTCCTGTCACCGAGACCCAATGGAACAATCTGACTGGAGAGGTTGTGGAATCTCCAGTCAGGAAGCGACTGGATGTCAGGGTTCCTTCAGTATCAGCGGGTCCAGAACCTCGAACAGGGTCCCCAATGCCTAGCCTGTTTCTGTCAGCCAACTGGGCAGGTTTGGGTACAAGGACTTGGGAGCAACCCCAAATCCTACAGTTTTCTCAGGACTTCCTAAACCTTGCAAGGCTCTGCCTGAGGATTGGTTGGAAGGCTTATAAATACTTCCTGGGGCAGCCTTTAGCCTTGAGCTTCCAAGCAGAGGCACAGTTTGGCAGACTTGTCTTGATCCTCTCCCCGGCTTCAACTTGCTCCCTGTCTTCCTTCTGGACAGCCTGCCTGGTTGTTGCGGATATTTGCCACAGATTTGATTATGGATTTCGGGTCAACCCTTGGACTTGAAGCTTGGAGGTGGACACCAAGGACTTTTCTCCTGAGCAGGGTACCGGCCCATATTTGCCTGGGATCCTCAGGAAAAGCTTTTGATACGGAACTGGATGACTTGAGGTCCCTTCCAACTCTCCAGTTCTCTGATTCTGTGATTTTTATAAGATCTAGCACCTTTTATAACATCTCCTATCTTGGTCTTCAACCACTGTCTTTTTCTACTACAGACCTTGGGATGAAATTTGCCCTTGAGATGTCCATTCAGCTTGTCATGGGATTGGGGCTCACTACCCCACTCTAGACTGTTGTGACTCAGTTTCCCTGGATTGCAGCTCTCACTCTATCAGCTCTCTCTCTAGAACTGATTGAGCCTGCAACGGGGGGAACCTTCTGGTCACCTTTCCAGCCACAGAGTTTCCCAGAACAGACTCTTTCTCTCTAGGTTCGCCTGTGCTTGTAAACACAGAATTATTATTATTATTATTATTAACAAACATTNAACCAAGCAACCCGTGAGAATCTCACCAGCCCCTTCAGCTGGCGAGAACAGCTTCCAACACATATTTGTTAGACCTGTAGACTTGTAGCCCAGTGTCTCCTTATGACACAGCTCTTATATTAATCCTGGGCATAGTACTGTATTTCACCCTTCATCTGTGGAATAAACCCCAAAGGAACCCCAGCCAATCTCCTCCATGCACAAACAGGTGCCTACCATCTGCTTTTACAAAATGTCCCCTCTCCTGAAGATAACTTCGGGAACTTCAAGGTGACTTATCTGGAGTGACGTACGGAGTCCTGATAGCAAGCGGGTTTAAAGGCCTGGCTGGGGTTACGCGTTTGGAGAGCTAACCTAGCAGGCTCCAAGATGAAGCTCCTTCTCCTGATATTGGTGGCGTGGAGAGCAGGTATGAAGCAATGCTGATTTGGGGGGGGAGACAGAGTGGGCATGGCATGGGGGGCACTCACCTCCCATTAACCTTAACCCCCTCCCCGTTTTTAGACCTATGCCAATGCTGACTGTGCCTTCTACCCATTGGCAAGAAATTTGTCCCACCAGGCACAGCTGGCCCACATGTCCTCAGCAGGGATGTGCAAGGGTTGGGGGACAGGCAGGAATGTCCGCTAGTTTTATTTTGGGAAGGAAAAGGAACTGGAGCAGGCAAAGGGAGCGCTGATCATTATATGATTTACAGATTGTTTGCCATCGTTCCCAAGGGCCTCTGATGGCCTTCCCTTTTGTGGAATTAATGCCACATGAAAAGTTTAAAAATTCAACTAGAACGGGCTGAACCTTGACCCGTCCCTGCTCCCTCCATGGGACAGCTGAGCGCCATGCCAAGTGAGAAGACATGGGAATAAAACCAAGCAACCCGTGAGAATCTCACCAGCCCCTTCAGCTGGCGAGAACAGCTTCCAACACATATTTGTTAGACCTGTAGACTTGTAGCCCAGTGTCTCCTTATGACACAGCTCTTATATTAATCCTGGGCATAGTACTGTATTTCACCCTTCATCTGTGGAATAAACCCCAAAGGAACCCCAGCCAATCTCCTCCATGCACAAACAGGTGCCTACCATCTGCTTTTACAAAATGTCCCCTCTCCTGAAGATAACTTCGGGAACTTCAAGGTGACTTATCTGGAGTGACGTACGGAGTCCTGATAGCAAGCGGGTTTAAAGGCCTGGCTGGGGTTACGCGTTTGGAGAGCTAACCTAGCAGGCTCCAAGATGAAGCTCCTTCTCCTGATATTGGTGGCGTGGAGAGCAGGTATGAAGCAATGCTGATTTGGGGGGGGAGACAGAGTGGGCATGGCATGGGGGGCACTCACCTCCCATTAACCTTAACCCCCTCCCCGTTTTTAGACCTATGCCAATGCTGACTGTGCCTTCTACCCATTGGCAAGAAATTTGTCCCACCAGGCACAGCTGGCCCACATGTCCTCAGCAGGGATGTGCAAGGGTTGGGGGACAGGCAGGAATGTCCGCTAGTTTTATTTTGGGAAGGAAAAGGAACTGGAGCAGGCAAAGGGAGCGCTGATCATTATATGATTTACAGATTGTTTGCCATCGTTCCCAAGGGCCTCTGATGGCCTTCCCTTTTGTGGAATTAATGCCACATGAAAAGTTTAAAAATTCAACTAGAACGGGCTGAACCTTGACCCGTCCCTGCTCCCTCCATGGGACAGCTGAGCGCCATGCCAAGTGAGAAGACATGGGAATAAAACCAAGCAACCCGTGAGAATCTCACCAGCCCCTTCAGCTGGCGAGAACAGCTTCCAACACATATTTGTTAGACCTGTAGACTTGTAGCCCAGTGTCTCCTTATGACACAGCTCTTATATTAATCCTGGGCATAGTACTGTATTTCACCCTTCATCTGTGGAATAAACCCCAAAGGAACCCCAGCCAATCTCCTCCATGCACAAACAGGTGCCTACCATCTGCTTTTACAAAATGTCCCCTCTCCTGAAGATAACTTCGGGAACTTCAAGGTGACTTATCTGGAGTGACGTACGGAGTCCTGATAGCAAGCGGGTTTAAAGGCCTGGCTGGGGTTACGCGTTTGGAGAGCTAACCTAGCAGGCTCCAAGATGAAGCTCCTTCTCCTGATATTGGTGGCGTGGAGAGCAGGTATGAAGCAATGCTGATTTGGGGGGGGAGACAGAGTGGGCATGGCATGGGGGGCACTCACCTCCCATTAACCTTAACCCCCTCCCCGTTTTTAGACCTATGCCAATGCTGACTGTGCCTTCTACCCATTGGCAAGAAATTTGTCCCACCAGGCACAGCTGGCCCACATGTCCTCAGCAGGGATGTGCAAGGGTTGGGGGACAGGCAGGAATGTCCGCTAGTTTTATTTTGGGAAGGAAAAGGAACTGGAGCAGGCAAAGGGAGCGCTGATCATTATATGATTTACAGATTGTTTGCCATCGTTCCCAAGGGCCTCTGATGGCCTTCCCTTTTGTGGAATTAATGCCACATGAAAAGTTTAAAAATTCAACTAGAACGGGCTGAACCTTGACCCGTCCCTGCTCCCTCCATGGGACAGCTGAGCGCCATGCCAAGTGAGAAGACATGGGAATAAAACCAAGCAACCCGTGAGAATCTCACCAGCCCCTTCAGCTGGCGAGAACAGCTTCCAACACATATTTGTTAGACCTGTAGACTTGTAGCCCAGTGTCTCCTTATGACACAGCTCTTATATTAATCCTGGGCATAGTACTGTATTTCACCCTTCATCTGTGGAATAAACCCCAAAGGAACCCCAGCCAATCTCCTCCATGCACAAACAGGTGCCTACCATCTGCTTTTACAAAATGTCCCCTCTCCTGAAGATAACTTCGGGAACTTCAAGGTGACTTATCTGGAGTGACGTACGGAGTCCTGATAGCAAGCGGGTTTAAAGGCCTGGCTGGGGTTACGCGTTTGGAGAGCTAACCTAGCAGGCTCCAAGATGAAGCTCCTTCTCCTGATATTGGTGGCGTGGAGAGCAGGTATGAAGCAATGCTGATTTGGGGGGGGAGACAGAGTGGGCATGGCATGGGGGGCACTCACCTCCCATTAACCTTAACCCCCTCCCCGTTTTTAGACCTATGCCAATGCTGACTGTGCCTTCTACCCATTGGCAAGAAATTTGTCCCACCAGGCACAGCTGGCCCACATGTCCTCAGCAGGGATGTGCAAGGGGGAGGAAAATTTGTATTTCTGATTTCTATTCTGATTTCAATGCTAATTTTTTGGGGGGTGGGTGGGTTGTATCTCAAAAAGTTGAGACCTGCTAAGGTTGGCTGGTAAGCAAGCAAGCAGGTGTACGTGTGCGTGTGTGTTTTTACATGGGATAGGGTGGGGTCTGCAGTCTTTGCATGCAGTGGGTGCATGGGTGCCGTGGGCTTCATACAAGTGGCCCCCCGCACAGCTGCCTTGCCCAAGCGCCACCCAACCCGTCCACACACGAGGCACACTGGCTTTTCTCTTTGTGTACGTCCATGTGCACAGGTGGTGACCCTACAACAAACAGCAAAGGACCGTGGTATCAGTGAGATCTAGAGTACCAGGCAGCTCATGACTAAGATGGGACTTGAACCCTGGTCTCCTAGATCCACATCTAACATCTTGGCCACTAGGCTATACTGGCCCTCAAGAAAAGTTAAAAAAAATAGGGTTGCCAGATATGCAAATCTTTCCAGGACACTTATGAATCTCACGCCCTTGACTCAACCCATCAGGTTCCCTCTGCACCGTTCCACACCTCCAGCTGCCCGTGGAAGCAGGCCATGTCCCCCGAACCACAAAGCATCCTAAATCAGAACACAATCCACTCCTTCAGCTTACCATTGTTGGGGCTAGACTCTGCCCCCCCACCCGCCTGCCACTAGCAAAACATACCGTCAATCTTGAAAAGTGCTCAAACCACTCGTCCCCTGGGGACACCACCACTAGAGCAACTATTTGAAACATCAGATTAGAAGCGGAAACAGAGAGGCCCAGGGCACGCTAACACGTCCCCGAAAACTGCAGGGCACTTGGGGGGGTAGGGGTTCAAGCGTAGAAGCCGGAAAGGGGGTGTTTGTGTTTCTCTGTGTTTTTCAAAAGCCAAACGCACAACCTTAGTTCTCTGATATCCTGCGACCTCCTCTCTCTGTCCCCTCCCCAGCTGGCGTCCCCCTAAAGAATGAGAAAATCGTCAACGGATACGAGTGCCCGGCTCACTCGGTGCCTTGGCAGGTCTTCCTCACCACCAACGGGAACCGCTGGTGTGGAGGGTCGCTGCTCAACGAGTGGTGGATTGTTTCAGCCGCTCACTGCTACGTCCCGTGAGTGACTGCCCATCCCAGGCCGGCCGAGCGGGGGGGAGGAGGGGGCTTCTATTATTATTGAATCAATAGGGATCAGCAGATGGAACAAGAAACAGAGGGAAAAGCGGTCTCCTGGTGATGGCCCGTTGCCACACGGAGCAGTACGGGGTCACTGGGGGTGTGTGCAGCAGGCACATTGTTTGCTTTCGTAATTGTTTTCTTCATTTACAAAAAAGCCTGGGGGGGGCGGAAAGGAAAACATTGAGTTTTGTTTTTTTGTTTTATTTTTTCAATTTAATTTTTAAAAAAACAAACGTGAAGGTGCAAAATGGCCACCGGACCAGTCTGTGCATGTGCAGCGTTGGCGCCATTTTGGAAAAGGGCAGCCAGTCTGCCCATAGACAAAATGGCCACTGCACATGTGCAGACCGGCTGCCCTTTTCCAAAATGGCGCTGACACTGCGGGCCATGGGGGAAAGGGCACATATGCGCACAACGGCCCCGGTGGCCATTTTGTATAGGGACCATTTAAAAATGATTTACGTATAACATTTTGGGCGGGGGATGGGGGAGGACGGACATTGTTTTCCCCCCTTTAACGTCTCCTTAGGGCAAGGACACAGGGTCTTCCTAAGTGGCAGCCTCCTAAATGAGCTCCGGGGCAGCCTCGGTCTCCACATGAAGGTGGTGGCGCCACCCTGGCTCCCAGCGAGCCACCCTCCCCCAAAGTGGTAGCAACCCCACCAGGAAGGACATTTACAAGCACTGAGCAGGGACAGGACCAGCCCTCCACCTCCACCCACTCTGAAAACCTCCTTCTCGGGGTGGGGGTGGTGTGGTATTTTTTGCAAGTGGCCTGAGCCCTGCTAGAAAAATTTCAGAGTGGGTGGGGGTAGAGTGTTGGCTCCATCCTCCTCCACCCACTCTGAAAATGTCCTAGCAGGGCTCAGGCCGTTTGCAAAGCGTCCCTCTTGAGTCCAAGGCCCTGTCTTAACTGAGCTCCCTCCTTGCATGGTAGCTACACCCCGTGCTGGGGGCAGCAGTAGCATCGTCGGAGGATGCCAAGAGTGTTGGCAGTGCTGAAGCACCTCTGCTACTCCTGTGCTCATCTTCCGAGAAGCCTTGGCTCGAGTCTCCTTCCCTGCCGCATCTCACCCCTAACAGCTGTTCCCAGACTGGCAGCTGCTACGGGCAAGGTGCTACCTATGTCTGGTAACACCTATTTCTGTGATTAGTGCCTTCCATGTTCAAAGACGTAACGCTGTCAAAGCTTACCTAGCTCACCACAACAATAATACTCTGAAGTATTATCATCCCATTTTATAGATAGGGAACTGAGCCTGAGAGATAACAGCCCAGGGTTACCCAGTTAGCTCATGGCTAAGATGGGATTTGAACCCTGGTCTCCTAGATCCACATCTAACATCTTAGCCACTAGGCTATACTGGCCCTCAAGAAAAGTGAAAAAAAATAGGGTTGCCAGATATGCAAATCTTTCCAGGCTACTTATGAAAAATGCATGTTGTAGGGTCTGCATGGGTGCCTTAGGCCCTGCAATATGTATTTTTCATAAGTGTCCATCCATATCTGGCCACCCTACTAAGCAATGGCATGGGCTCAAAGGTGCTGAAAGTTCACCATAATGGCTTCATATTGTCTTGCTCCTTGAGTCCCCTCCTCTCCATGCCGGCTCTGGTGATGGCCGAGAACCCATGATAGAAGGGACCACTGCCTGCCCGCCCACCCAGCTGTCTTGCTGCTCCCACAACCAGATCGTGGGGCGGAGGCAAACACCATAGAAGATGCTGTGGAAAGCCATGCTCCGAGGACTACGCCTCTCTAGGGAGATCAAGTGTCCCAGACCCACAGGATCTTGCGTCTCTCTCTTCTGCCCAGGGAGGATACCTTGGTCGCCCACCTGGGAGAGCACGACACTACCCGGTATGAGGGCACGGAGCAGAACCTGCAGGCCGCCCTGGTGATCCCGCACCCCGGTTACAACGCCGAGAGCCTGGACAACGACATCATGCTGATCAAACTGGCCCGGCCGGCCACGTTCAATTGGTACATCTCCTCGATCCCCCTGCCCACGGGCTGCCCAGCCACAAACACCTGGTGCCTGGTCTCGGGATGGGGGAATCTCCTGACCAATGGAGGTGAGATGCGTTGCCGTGGTCACAAAGGGGGAGCTGAATAGATACGGCCCCAGACAAGACCGCCTCCTCCTACTGGTGGTCATGGTTCTGTGGTGGAGAGGCATACTCCCCACCCCCACTAGGGTTGCCAGACACATTTTTCCAGGACTCTTATGAAAAATACATGTTGCAGGGCCTGGGCACCAATGAAGGGCCTACAACATGTATTTTTCATAAGTGTCCTGGAAATTTTTTCCAGATCTGGCAACCCGAAGTCCTCCACCCCTGAGCTTGGAGTTGTAGGGGCCTCCTGAACTTTGGGCCCACCACAGCCAACTGCCGCTACCACATCTTCCTGGTCCTGCCAATCCCCTTACTTAGCTCTGAGCATGGGGATTTCAAGATGGCTGCCACCCCAACCATCCCTGTAGAGCAAACTAGTGGTATGACAGCATTTAACAGGGCCCGGGGGGGCAAGTCAGATTACTGGACTCCCATCTCCTTGGTCCTAACAGTCCCCCTACTAGGGTGGCCATACCTCCCCTTTAAAAGAGGATGCTTATGAAAAATACATGGTACAGGGCTGCACTGGAACCACTGCAGCCCTGCAACATGAATTTTTCATAACCATCCTCTTTTAAAGGAGAGGTATGGCCACCCTACCCCTATTCAGCTCAGTGTATGGGGATTTCAAGATGGCTGCCACCACAATCACTACTCTAGAGCAGACCAGATGCGTAACTAGGTTTAACAGGGTCCTCCTGGGGCAAGTCAGATTACTGGGCTTCCTCTCGTTGATCCCACCAATTCTCCTACTCAGCTCTGAGCATGAGGATTTCAAGATGGCTGCTGTCCTGACCACTTGTGTAGCAGACTACCTGCTTGGTGGGGTGTAACACAATCGCATATCACCATCCTAACACAATCGCACTGCCCACCAGTCAGGGAGGCCACCCCATAGACGGGGCCAGTTGTTGGCAATGGAGTGTCCGAAGAGAATCCAGGCCCTCAAGTGATGACAGAGAAGGGGGAGGCAGCGGTGTGGGGCCAATAATGGGGTTGGGTGGGTCAAGGTGTGGAGCTAGGGTTGCCATCTCTTGGGTTTCGCCTGGAGACTCCAGATTTTGACCCAGAGTTTCTTGGCTCTAAAGCAAGCCCTGATTTCTCTGGAACAGCTGGACCCCAGCAGCCCATTCTGAGACTTTTGGAGGCAGGGGTAGGAGGGGGGCAGCCTTCTTGGAAAGGAGGACCGTAGTATGGACCTCCTCCTTTCCAAGATGGCTGCCCCACATAGGGACTTCCCCACCCTGTCGTGGTGCACATCACGAAGCAGCAAGGCAGGTCCTTTGCACCCCCTTTCCAATGTTGCCCCACGAGTCCTACAGAGCATCACGATGTCACCATGTTCCACACGCATCAGTGGGTTACATTTGAAAGGGGAGGGGTAATGATCCCACCTCGGGGTGCCAGATACGCACATTTCCCCCAGTAAACATATGAAAAATTTGTGCTGCAGGGCCTGCATTGGGCATTTTTACACACGCCTTAAAGTGCTGGTCTTTCAGTCTTCTGGGTTTACAAGTCCACAATTAAGTTCTGGATGCGTTCTTCACACACGCTGCCCTGAGGCAGCCTAAAGTAGCCGCAGCTGTAGACATGAGGGGCTGCCATGGAAACCAAGTGACCACTGCTGCCTGGAGCAAAGCAGTTTACCAGGAGAACCTTTTACACACACAAGTTCTGGGAGAAATTCTACGCAGATGTTCAAAGAGCCACATGTTTAAGATCTGAGTGAGTGATTTAGACACACAGAAAGTTCTGGATGTAACAGCAAACAGGCAAGAAAAAGGTGTGTGTAAAACACCCTCTTTTGGCTGCTGCCACTTGCAGGCAATAAGGAGAATTGCAGGCCCTGCAACATGGATTTTTCATAAGCATCCTGGGGAAAATGTGTGCATCTCTGGCAAGCCTAATCCCACCCCCTCCAGGTAGTGATAACCCTTTTGTGGGGCTCTGGGTGAAGCGGGCGGAGTTGGCCTGATGGCTGTGACTCCACTGACATTGCCCTATATGTCCCAGTTCAATACCCTGACAAGCTGCAGTGCTTGCAAAATCCCATCATCTCCAGAGCCCAGTGCCAGCAGGCGTACCCCTACTACTTCACCGACAACATGATGTGTGCCGGGTTCATGGAGGGAGGCCACAGCTCCTGCCACGTGAGTAACTCTCTCTCTCCCTCAGCCTTGCAGGGGTGTGGCTAAGTTTGAATGGGCTCAGGTGGAAGAAATGGATTCCCTCCCTCCCTCCCCCACCCCAGTCACCATCCCTTCCCCTGTCCCACCTCTCCTTCCTCCCCCCAACTAGGGTGGCCAGCTAGACACATTTTAAAGAAACACTTATGAAAAATACATGTTTCAGGGCCTGCATTGGCTCGGGCACCAATGCAGGCCCTGCATAGCCCCCACCCAGACTCCCTGCCCCACGCTGACCCCCTGCCCCACACCGCCAGACCTCCTGCCCCCATGCTGACCCACCCAGCCTCCCTGCCCCACACTGACCCCCTGCCCCGCACCTCCAGACCTCGTGCCCCCGCGCAGACCCACCCACCCAGCCTCCCTGCCCCACACTGACCTCCTGCCCCCGCGCAGACCCAGCCACCCACCCTGACCTCCCAGATCCCTTGCCCTCACACATTGTCCCTGCCCCCTCACAGACCCCCCTAGATTCCCTGCCCGCACCCAGCCCCAAGGGTAGGGCACCGCTGCTTCCCCAATCACCCCCTCTGCTCTCAAGCTCACACCGCCGCTCTCCCCTCCACTCTGATCACCTCCAGTCCTGACGCTGTCGCCGCGGCGGCGCCTCTCCTCCGTTTGCTGTGCCTGAGCTAGGCTGGCCATACCTCCCCTTTAAAAGAGGACACTTATGAAAAATACATGGTGCAGGGCTGCAGTAGAGCCAATGCAGCCCTGCATCATGTATTTTTCATACGCGTCCTCTTTTAAAGGGGAGGTATGGCCAGCCCAGCCTGAGCCCTAGAGGCTGCGCTGCCTGCCTCGTGCTGCCTGCCTCGCGCTGCTGCCGGTGCTTGCTCCATCCTGAGTAGCGCACACTGAAGGCACGTCTACTTTCAGCACCTCCACTCATTCTCCGCCCGGCCGCAACACAAACAGGACAGGAGGGATTTGTGTGTCCCCGCCCCCAGCTTGGGCCCTGGGACAAATGTTCCTCTTGATGGTAGCTACACCCCTGCAGTCTCACTTTCATGAATGGCCTAAAAATTCACGCCCAGGCACGTGGATATCGCTAGGCAGGGCTGACCTTACCGTAGGGTGACCCAGGAGAACCGCCCTGAGCCCTACGATTTTCTTTACTTCCCTCACTGCAGACACTTTCCTGCTCAAATTGTGATTATTTCCCTTAGACCCACAGTCGCCCATCTGAGTCTCCAGACTAAGATAGTGAGGGGAAAAATCTTGGAACACATCTTATTTTCTATGGGGTGGGGAGAGATTTACGGGGTGGGCAGGGGAGGGCAGTGCCTTTCATGCTCCCTTAGCTACGGGGCTGCCTGTAGCAGTCTCACAAATTTTCTGGATCAGGATCAGGCATGGGGGGATTGTAAGGTATATAAACCACACCGAATTCAGGTGACGCTTTTATAGGCCGCCCGTGGGAAAGTAATGGCTTCTGCTTTGCCGCGGAAAAGTTCTTCCTTCTGCACAGTTGGATCTAGAGAACTGTAGTACTAGTAGTATTATTAAGAACATAAGAAGTGCCATTCTGGGTCAGACCAATGGTCCATCTAGCCCAGCATCCTGTCTCCAACAGTGGCCAATCACAGTGGCTTGGGAGAAGCACCCAACAGGTCACAATGGGGGCTCCATTTCCTGTTGTTTTAACCCAGCTCCCGTCATGTTCCCTGATCCTGGCTGGCTAATAGCTGCTAA
>QEPC01004837.1:129185-142361 GCA_003113815.1 Sphenodon punctatus | reverse complement strand
CCCGCCAATAAACATTCTGCACATTAAAGCACATTTTGTGAAGTTTATGGCCAGCCTCATTCACACCACGCTGTAGACTCCTTGTGTCAAACCACTTTGCTTACTTATGAATTGTTTCTCAGCAGAGGGTGTGTCTGGCGGGCAGGGTTGCTATAGATGCACATTTTTCCAGGGCATGTATGAAAAATACATGTTGCAGGTTTTTTCGTAAGTGTCCTGGAAAAATTTGCATCTATGGCAACCTGACTGGCAGGGGTAAAATTGGGGTAATTTCCTCCCAGCCTATCCTTCGCTACTGATCCACAACCGTATGGAAATTACCACTTTTGCCTTTCAAAACACACTCCTTAGAAACCCAAGCACAGTTGGGAATCAGTACATTTTAGGCTACCAAGGGAAGTAACTACCTCTCAACTCACTTTTAACTCTGCTTTGGTTCACATGAACCCATTATTTAAAGCCAGGAGGGAAGTTGTTACCTGCAGGGGATCTACTCCTGATTTAAAAGGAACAGGTACTACAGAGTAGCTTACTCTGCTTACCTCCAGGGGTAAGTGATTGTGTGAACAGGGAAAGGGTGATAATGAGCAATGGCATGTTACGTTACTTCACACCTGACACCCAAGTGTTCACTCAGTTGTAGGGATGGGCGAACAGAACGCGGTTCGGATGTTCGGTCATTTGGTTCGAAACCCGAGTTCGGGTTCGATGGTTCGGTTCAGCTGAGTTCGTTTTAGCCGAACTTGGCTGAACATTCAAAAATAGCGAAACCGAAACCTATTTTTTTTGGCCCTTCAAAGACGTTTTTCCTGCCTCCGAACTCGTCCAAACATGACTGAATTGTTCGGTCGTTCGAGAGTTCGGTTCGGACGTTCAGTTCGGATGTCCAAACAGACCGAGTTCTCTCCGAACTCCGAACTGCATTTGCCCATCCCTACTCAGTCGTTACCTAGGTAGACTCCCCTTGGGAAATGATTCTGCTGTTGTATTGTGAAGTGGATTATCATCACCAGAGTAAGTACCTTGGTAAGACTGTTTTGTGAGAACATTATGTTCTATGGGACTCTGTAATAAGGGACTAGGTTCTGCCCTATGGAGCTCTCCCATAAAGGAGAACCCATTATGTTCTATAGGGCTGTACGACTTTGAGGACACTTGTTCTACAGGGCTTTGTGATAAGGGGCATCTCTTCTCTTGTACGGAGCTGTGGGGCTCTGAAACAAGTACATCTGTTGTATTTCAGTAACCTAAATCACTTTGGACAATAATGGGTCTTATGCTGATGAATCGCTTGGGCTGACCCACTGGGTGTTTTCAGACAAGTGCCTCTCCACGCATTACCCACACGCAGTGAGTAAGGAGTGGGGAGTAGATGGCCATATAAGCACATTTTCCCAGGACACTTATGAAAAATACATGTTATTTTTAATAAAAAATATATATATTTCATAAAATATATATCCTACAAAAATATATATATTTCATAAAAATACATGTTATACTTTTAAAAATAAATGCAGGCCCTGCAACATGTATTTTTCATAAGTGTCCTGGGAAAATGTGCCTAGTGCTTTTCTGAAAACACCCACTGTGTTCTGGGGGCAGCACCGGCCTCACGGCTGCAAAGAAACCAAAGGAAAGACTCCTGTCTGCTGAAAATTTGCTTTATTAACTCTCCAGAGAGAAGAGCGTTAGCAGCACACCAAAACGTATGAAAATAGAGAGAGAGGCTCGCTAGGCCCACCCGGCCGGTTGTGGGCGGAACTCGGAGGCCCCGTTACTCATCTCCGTGCCACCAGTGGTAGAGCTGGTCGGAGAGGATCCCTGTGTAGGTGCCCACGGCCGAGGAACCCTTCTTGTAGAGGTCCCTGGAAGGAAGGCAGAAGGTTAAGGGCTGAGGCGCCGCGGGCTGCGTCGTGGCGGAGTCTTTGGTTCATTTTACTGATTTGCAAATTCACATCCCCCTTCTTGGGCTTCGTGGAGTTTGTTTCGAGAGGGGATGATACCCGCCCCTACTGAATCATCCAGCAAAGGAAGACACCCTCCCACAGAGGTGGGGATCGCCACCTTGTGCAGTTTGACCCTGAGACTCCTACAGGCCAAGATGGGAGTCTTGGGATCAATTTGCAAAAGGCGGCAGCCCCTCAGGGCCCACCCACAGCTAGTTTTTATTTGGCCCTGGATCCATTGCCTATTCCCAAGCACTGAACGACTGAGCTCAGGGGACGTGCACAAAGAAAGGGGACAGAACCACAGCACACACAGATCTATGATGTGGACTCTCCTCTTCCTGAGCGCACTCCTTAAGCATCCCCTGCCCCCACCCCCATTGGGACAAGTCCTTGGAGCTTATACAGATTTTCAGTGGCCTCTGGGAGAGGCAGGGCTAGCCTTAAGCAGGGCCATTAGGTACCATGGCCCAGGTCCCCACTGGGAGGCCGGTCCTGGTAGCCTCGGGAGCGCAGTGCTCCTGAGGTCCCAGGACAGGATATTTCCCTTCCTGCGTGCGACTCGGCTAAGGTTGCCACCTATGCAAAGTTTTAAGGAACACTTATGAAAAATACATGTTGCAGGGCCTGCATTGGTGCCTTAGGCCTTAGGGCCTGCAACACGTATATTTCTTGCCCCATCCTGCCCCTTCATCTCCTCACCTGACCTCACCTATGAGGGGGTGAAGGGGCTAAAGGGGTGGAGCTATGGAGGGAAGGGTCACAGCCCCCCCGCATTTTATTTTCACCCTGGGCCCCCACAAATTCTGTGGTCGGCCCTGTAGCTACCCCTGCCCTACCCGAACCAAAAATGGCAGTTTGAGGGATATAATTAATGAGTAATAACCAATACCCATTTCCGGGGTTTGTCTGGTTTTTCAGTCACATCACGATTAGACAATGCACTGTTAAAGACAGCAAGCATGGTGCCTCTTTCCCCAGAGGGGGAATCTGATCACAAATTGCTAATCTTTCTGCCTGTGATGTAAGGGCTCTGAATGAATGAATGAATCAATCAATCAATCAATGCAGATCACATCCTTTGGGTTTGCAAGCTGGGAGCCGTTGCACATGTCACTTTATAACCAAATTTGTGCTATGATTTGTGCTGTCTAACAAGGTTGCGCTGTATATTGGGGTTGGCGGTTGCTGCGGTGGGGGCAGGCAGAAGTTTCTGTCGTTCTGTATGATTAGTTCAAGGGAGGTTACACAAGCCACTTAAAGCGACATTACACTCAGAGATGGAAGCAAAGTGGTTTGAATGATATATTTTATTGGACCACCTTTATATATTTGACTGGCTACGCTACATGCCTGAGGAAGGACCCTGTGCGGCCCGAAAGCTGGCTTATTTCCACCAACAGCAGTTGGTCCAATGAGAAATCATTTGAACCACTTTGCTTCCCTCTCTGTCACTTGGGACCGACGCAGTAACCGCCCAGTCTCTCTGGAACACACTCAGAAGCAAGGACATAGCTTGACTTGAATGGAGACCGGAGATGCACCTGCGGACCATTCCAACTTCGGCACCAGGGCCCATTCCAATCTAGCTACACTCCTATGTAGGAGCAGAGAAGACACTGTTACGCACTGAATCTCGGGTGGCTTATGAGTTAACAGCCTGACACAGCTGGCATTCTTAAAGCCATCTGGTGCCTCACCTGAACTACATCCCTCCGGAAACCTGACTCTCTCTCTCTAGTTCCACTTATCCACCGCACCAGAGAGTAGCCACAAACTCATGGCACGTGCCTGTGTGCCCTGTTTGTTGGCCTGCCTATGAAAAGCTTTTCTTTTTCTCTCTCCTCACGCCCTGCCCACTCCTCACCTGATTCTCTCATCTACTTCCAGGGATTTGACTTGATCTAACCAGCTCTGAGTTTTGTTGCGTAGCTGCCCCCAGTAGTCCGTGGCCTTTTCTTGAATCTGGGAGACCAAGTCCACCTCGGCCTCTCGTTTCTGCATCCGGTAGCTGGTGGCCTCTGCAAAGAGAAATGCAGGGTCAGTCACACGCAGGTGGAGGGGGGTGACAAAATTATGTTTGGAGGGGATGGGGGGAGGGGCCCTTTGCTTCGTTTCTGGGTGTTTGTGACGGGGTTTATGAAAACAACGTCCATAGAACACATGTAACATACATGTTCTGGGTGTGAGCACGCTATGAACACGTTTCCTAGCCATGTCGGGTATTGATCAACTCTTAATTAAGAAGAGATAAATACGACCAGGATGAAAAGTTTGTATGAAAGAGCTATGTAATGAAAATAAATTCAAAAGTAGTTTGTGAGCCCATGAAACCCAGCAACAGGCTCCTGGGAGAGATAAGAAGAACAATGAAAATGGAGATTAATGGAGATTAAGCAGTTTACAGTAAAAGGGAGACATTCCCCGGAAAGGTCTGGAGAAGGTAATCAAGAGGATTTAAAAGAACAATCAAGGGAGAAGAGCCAGTCAATTCAGGAATTAACTTTTGCAAGAACCAACCAAGAAGACAGACCCAGCCCTCAACACCAGGCTGAGGGAAATGGTCATTTCAACATGAAAACGAACAGGGTAAAATTGTAGCTTAGGAATCTCACAAAGTAATGCAGCTTTGCATTATCTTTATATTTTATTTGATATTGATACGCACTCTTGAATCCAGTCTTGCACTGTACATATTTTGATTTTACAATATAAAATTCTTTTAACTAAAGCCTTGCGTGCTTGTGTGGTGCTGACATTGGGTGACATAGTTTAGGGGAGACCCAAGTTAGAGACCATCAGTAATTCAGTATCTGTGCTTTGGGAAACTCGGGGGTACAGGTGACAAAGGAGAGCTCTTTACAGGCTGGGGCAGTTCTGCAGGGAACTGGGTCCAGTGGGGCTGTCAATGAGCTACGTCACGGCCGGCCTGGAGAGGGACAGAGGAGCTCTAATCCCAGCACAGTGGCGAGCCAGTCCAGTGAACCCCAATACTGTGTACTAATTAAGGCTGAAACCTGCCCTCGGCATTCTCGAAAATCTTGTTGAGAATTGGCTTCTCAATGAGATTTTCAGTCGAGACTCTTGCGAGAATCGAGCTTCTCGCTGGCGTTCTTGCGGGATTCTCGAAAATGGCCTCCAGGCAGCCGTGCGTGTGCAGAATGACCGCAGTGTCCATTTCACGCATGCGCAGAACATTTCAGGGTCTCGAGAATCTTGTGAGATTTTCGAGAAAGCTCAAAAAATGTTTTTCGCATGTGCAAAATGGCCGCCCGGAGGGGGCGGGGCTTCACATGCAATGGCCGTGGCTGCCATTTTGCGCATGCAAAGAACATTTTTTGAGGTTCTCGAGAAACTCACGACACCCTAAAAACCTCGGCAAGAGTGCATGAGATCTCGCTGGGTCTGCGAGAGTCTTGCATGTTCTTGCAAGAACACAAAAGCATTCTCATTTCACCTCTCGTACCCATGGGCAGGGACTCAAAAGTGGACTTGCCAGCTGCTTCTGACACTCAGCTCCTAGAGCAGGACAAGCAGGCAAAGACTGAGCAAGAGTGTTGTGTTTGTTTCTTCATTTCGGGAACCAGGGTCAGGCAAACAAAACGGGAGGCGCCTGAGGGCCTGTCCAAGATGAACAAAGAACACTTGTCAGTTGTCACATCAGAAAGAGCAGGGCTGGCCACAGAATTTGTGGGGCCCAGGGTGAAGATAAAATATGGGACCCCTGGTGGCCCCTGCCCCATCCTATGCCCCCTTCCAGGTGCCCTAGAAGTGGTTGTGTTTGAGGTCCCGCATGCTGCTTTGGTAAAAATGGGGGCCCGCCAACCATAGATGGTCATCCTGTACCAATTCTACTTTATGCAAATGGTGTATTATTAATGTCACAAACTCCAAAAGGACTTCACTGTAGGGCTACCTTGACTGCTTAGAGCAGTATTGCTTAGACAATTATATGCAGGTCAATTCCAAAAAAGACCCAAGTGGTCCGTTTCGGCTGCCCTAAGACAAAGTACAGCTGGAGAATTGGGCCTCGTCTGTTATCACAAGCAACTCAAGCAGTTTATTTGGGTATCTCCTTTTCGACGATGAATACTTGGTGTACCCATAGGAAGAATCTTATCTCCAAAGCTAGGAGTTCAGCTGCGGGCCTTCTGAAATTCTATAGATCCTCTGAGACCTTTAGTGTATGTACAGTTTTCGATGTATTTAAGGCTAAATCCATGTCTCTGTTCTTATTTGGGGCTGAGCTATGTTTTTATGCTTATAACAAGGAGATGGAGGTGGTTCAAAATCATTTTATTAGAGGAATTTTGGGGGCTCCCCGACTGCCAAGATTTGGGTAGAAACTGACCTCTACTGAATGACCACCGTAGCTACCTCTAGAGCCCTGGCTTACTGGGATAAAATCCGCTGTTCAGACCCTTCGCGATTAGTTTATCAATGTTGGCGAGAGCAGTATATTATTCATGATGGTAGCACGCAGTATCGGTGGTGGAAAAAGATTTCACAGCCCGTAAACGAGATCGGTCTACCATCTTCCTTTTGTCTGGGTGCAATGAATAATATTAGTTATTCTAACTTAAAACGTAGAATCTTGGATATTGCTGCTCAGGAAGATCTGTCTAAAATGGCAACCAATGGAATAGCACCCTGGTATCCTCTGATCAAATGTAATTATGCCCTGGAAACATATCTGATGGAGATCCAATCCTACCAGCTCCGGAGAATGTTAACTTTACTGCACTTTCAAATGTCCGAGTCAGCAATCACCCAAGGTAGAGCGGCAGGCTTGGATTTACATTTTAAGATGCTGTTCTTGCATCTATAAATTGAGGTCGGAAATTTGGAGCATGTTCTTTTTTATCTGCCCATATTATGAGGATATAAGAAGTGTTTGGATTGAGTTGCTGTTGGGTCCCTGACTTGCATACTCAACTGAGCGAAAGATTGTCTTCCTTTTAACTATGCAAGATCCTAGCCCTCTGAAATCTCTTGCTTTGTTTCTTCTCCCGGTCCTTCAAGCAGGAAACTCAAATTGCAAAATATGGTGGTAAGGGTACCAAACATTTGATGGCTGTTTTTATTCACTTTTTAAGATGAGTTATCCTTTTGACTCTTGTGTTAATTGTGATGAGCATGTTGGCGCTGTTTTGTTTTGTTTTCGTTGATAGATATTCTGTTTTTATTTATACTGTTTTGGAACATGGCAATAAGCTGAATGCCTTAATAAAAACCAAACTGAACTGAAAATGGGGGCCACTGCAGGGATCCTGGAAGTAAAGAGCGGGGACCGGGGCATGTGAAAACAACATACACAGAACACATGAAACATGCATGTTCCTGGTGTGAGTATGCTGTGTTCTCTATGAAGAGGCTTGAAGGGGTCCCCAGCGCCTTCTGATGTGTTTGTCTGTTTCTAAGCATTATGATGACATCACAACCCTTGGAAGAGGCAGGGCCAGGGAGTGTAACTGCCCCCTCATGCATCTGCCACCCGTGGTGACCAGAGAGACCACTGTTCCTGAGGTACTGTGAGGGGTCTGAAATGCAAAATTCCAGACAGGTAATCAGCCTACACCAGGGATAGGGAACCTACAGCTCAGGGGGCATATTTGTCCCATGGCTGTTTTTTATTGGGCCCCTTTTCAATTTCTGGATCTGGCCCGTGAATCCACTCCTCGCCCTAAAGCGCCAAAGGAATGCGCTCAGGGGAAGAAGGGAGCAGAGATGAGGGCATGATGGGAGGTGGATCCATGCCACGGATCCATGATCTGGACCCTTTTATTCCTCCATCCTCAACACGGCCACGCCTCTTAATCACCTCCACCCCCAACTCCTACGTGGCTGAAGGAGCTTGGACTCATTTTCAGAGTCGCCTACAGAAGAGAAAAGGTTCCCTGATGCCCAGCTCCCACGTAGGGCACACACACTCACATACCCCCTCCCCACACCCACACACTCACTGCGTGAGGCATACGCACAGTTTGCTGAATTGATGGCTCTCTTACCGGAGCATAAAAGGAGCAGAAGGACCGAAGCCACCACCACCATTTTCAGATCTATTTTCACCATGTCGTTGTATTGAGGCTGAAAAATAAAATCCTTGAGTAAATGTGTCTGAGGGACTGGGCTGAGGGGGTAGGGTAGGGCCGACAGAGCCAGATTTCAAAAATAAACAATGCTGTGGAGTTCTGAAATTAGAGAAACCCATTATGGGCTATGGGGCTCTGAAATAAGAGAAGCCCATTATGGGCTATGGGGCTCTGAAATTAGAGAAACCCATTATGGTCTATGGGGCTGTGGGGCTCTGAAATAAGAGAAGCCCATTATGATCTATGGGGCTGTGGGACTGTGAAAAAGAGGGACGCATGTTATGGTCTATGGGGCTGGGGGGCTCTGAAATAAGGCTGTCTCTTATACACATCTAGATGTGTGGATATAAGAAGTGTTTGGATTGAGTTGCTGTTGGGTCCCTGACTTGCATACTCAACTGAGCGAAAGATTGTCTTCCTTTTAACTATGCAAGATCCTAGCCCTCTGAAATCTCTTGCTTTGTTTCTTCTCCCGGTCCTTCAAGCAGGAAACTCAAATTGCAAAATATGGTGGTAAGGGTACCAAACATTTGATGGCTGTTTTTATTCACTTTTTAAGATGAGTTATCCTTTTGACTCTTGTGTTAATTGTGATGAGCATGTTGGCGCTGTTTTGTTTTGTTTTCGTTGATAGATATTCTGTTTTTATTTATACTGTTTTGGAACATGGCAATAAGCTGAATGCCTTAATAAAAACCAAACTGAACTGAAAATGGGGGCCACTGCAGGGATCCTGGAAGTAAAGAGCGGGGACCGGGGCATGTGAAAACAACATACACAGAACACATGAAACATGCATGTTCCTGGTGTGAGTATGCTGTGTTCTCTATGAAGAGGCTTGAAGGGGTCCCCAGCGCCTTCTGATGTGTTTGTCTGTTTCTAAGCATTATGATGACATCACAACCCTTGGAAGAGGCAGGGCCAGGGAGTGTAACTGCCCCCTCATGCATCTGCCACCCGTGGTGACCAGAGAGACCACTGTTCCTGAGGTACTGTGAGGGGTCTGAAATGCAAAATTCCAGACAGGTAATCAGCCTACACCAGGGATAGGGAACCTACAGCTCAGGGGGCATATTTGTCCCATGGCTGTTTTTTATTGGGCCCCTTTTCAATTTCTGGATCTGGCCCGTGAATCCACTCCTCGCCCTAAAGCGCCAAAGGAATGCGCTCAGGGGAAGAAGGAAGCAGAGATGAGGGCATGATGGGAGGTGGATCCATGCCACGGATCCATGATCTGGACCCCTTTATTCCTCCATCCTCAACACACCTCTTAATCACCTCCACCCCCAACTCCTACGTGACTGAAGGAGCTTGGACTCATTTTCAGAGTCGCCTACAGAAGAGAAAAGGTTCCCTGATGCCCAGCTCCCACGTAGGGCACACACACTCACATACCCCCTCCCCACACCCACCCACCCACCCACACACACACACTCACTGCGTGAGGCATACGCACAGTTTGCTGAATTGATGGCTCTCTTACCGGAGCATAAAAGGAGCAGAAGGACCGAAGCCACCACCACCATTTTCAGATCTATTTTCACCATGTCGTTGTATTGAGGCTGAAAAATAAAATCCTTGAGTAAATGTGTCTGAGGGACTGGGCTGAGGGGGTAGGGTAGGGCCGACAGAGCCAGATTTCAAAAATAAACAATGCTGTGGAGTTCTGAAATTAGAGAAACCCATTATGGTCTATGGGGCTGTGGGGCTCTGAAATAAGAGAAGCCCATTATGATCTATGGGGCTGTGGGGCTCTGAAATTAGAGAAACCCATTATGGTCTATGGGGCTATGGGGCTCTGAAATAAGAGAAACCCATTATGGTCTATGGGGCTCTGAAATAAGAGAAGCCCATTATGGTCTATGGGGCTGTGGGGCTCCGAAGTAAGAAAATCCCATTATGATCTATGGGGCTGTGGGGCTCCGAAGTAAGAAAACCCCATTATGGTCTATGGGACTGTGGAGCTCTGAAATAAGCAATGCCCGTAATGATCTATAGGGCTGTGGGACTGTGAAAAAGAGGGACGCATGTTATGGTCTATGGGGCTGGGGGGCTCTGAAATAAGGAGCTCGCATTATGGTCTATGGGGCTGTGGAAGTCTGAAATAAGGAACATCCTTCAGATAAGGGGCACCGGACAATCTTAGCTGGGAGGCCGTGGAAATAGCCTATTGGAAATAACCAATTTCTCTAAACGCTGCTTGAAACCACCCCATTTAGTTCTCTGCAAAAGTAAACTAAATATTTTAAAATAATTCTCTCAAACTTTTTTTGTTTGTTTGTTCATTTAAAAAAATTCTGTTGTCAAAAACCATTTTCGTTCTAGAAAACCTGTTTCTTTGGTTCCAAAAAAGTCACACAAGGGCAGTTTCTACCAAATAAAATAAAAAAGTTACATTTTAAAAATAAATTGGGTAATAGGGCAGAGTGGGGAGGGGGGAAGGGTTACAACAAAAGGATTGGTACAAAAAGGGGCTTTTGACTGGCTCCGTTCATTCCCATCTGTGCCAGTTCCCTCACCATTCCCAGTCGCAATGCACTATAGCCAAAACACTATGGTGATGGGCTCTATTTATTAATATTTATTTATTTATATTTCTTAATATAAATAAGAAATAAGATGCCCACAGCATCTCGGGGCGGCTTACAATACAAAAAATAACACAATGAAAACATTAAAACACTAATTCACAAAATTAAAACTTCTACAGCTGAGATTGAGCCCGCAGGCTTCCGGGCTAAAGAACCAGGTAGGGGGAACTACTGGTATTTTTTGCCGTGGAGTGGGTACACCGTTCCCTAATCCCTCCAGACTCCCCGTCCCCAACCCCAGGTTCCCACCCTGCCCTCCCTTCTGAGTGAGTACCCAGCCCCCCAAGCCCCTTCACAAAATCCTGCCTGTGTCTCGGTGAATATTATTAGCCAGGTTTCCGCTTCACCTTCCCTGCTCATCCGTGCGTGTTTCTCGAATGCTTCTCCTCGGAGTAGTTTAATTTCCCGGGTCTTAGGGATATACCCTCCTTGCTTCTTCTCTCCCCACCCCACCGTCATAAGCTTGAGCCTACATTCCTGGCTCGCCAAATGTGAAGGGAAAGGGGAATGGGATTGGGCTTTGTATAAGAGGCTGAACTTGGAACAGTCTGTCCCTGAGAAGCTAGCGAGGAGGGCACTCTCTCTGCACTGAGAGATGGTGGGATTCCCATCTCAAACCCCCTACTCAGCCCATGAACCACTGCGAGGTAGATGTAAGACCCTGGGTGTTTGACACCCATTTTGTATAGGGGTGCGTGTCAATCTGAGGTACTGGGCAAGGGGGATGAGGAATGTCAGGGGACTAGCTAGGCTGAAATGGACCCCCATGCAGAAGATAGAACAGGCCCTCCAACCCCGTTTCTGGTCTGGTTTTATACCAGACAGTCCTGGTTTTTTTAAGGGTTTGCCCCTTGTCCGTTCTGGACACGTTTTGTCCAGATTTTCCAGATGCTGTTGGCGCTGCCCACTTTCACCCCCCCTCCTCCCACCCAGAAGTCATGATCTCATGACTTCCAGGTGGGAAGAGCAGCGTCGGCAGCGTGGACTCGGAGGCAAGCGTGAGGGTCAGGAAGGGAGGTGCAGCTGCTGTACCATCTGGCCTTGGACGTCTCAGCTGAGAAGCGTTGGGGCGGGGGGGGGAGTGCCACCCCAGCTGGTACTGTTGCAGAGCCCAGCTCCACAGTGGTCCCAGCTGGGGCTTGAAAGTTCCAAAGGCAATTCCTCCCCCCCCCCCACACACACACAGTGCGTCTCAGCTGAGAGGCGCTGTGTGGGGGGATGTGGGGGGAAAGTGCTGCCCCAGCCCAGCCCACTGCAGAGTCCAGCTCCGCCACAGTCCCAGGCAAGGCCTGTCAAGGCCAACACTTTCTACCGCCCTGCCTTCTGTTGGTATATGCAACATCCATAAGTTCATGCCTGCTGTATTAAGAACAATAATTCTTAATACAATAATGGACGGGAGATGGGGTTTTGCAGTTGAATTCCTTTGTGTAACCACTCTCCTTCTTCCCTTCTCTCTCATTGTCTCAGTCTCCATTTTGTCTTACTACTAGTTAGATGTAACTAAGAATTTGTGCCTGGAAAGTCTTAAGTAAAGTTCTGTTTTTAAACCTTCAGCTGCATTTGTCCTTACTGATTGCGAATCAGTGATTACTCTGCAACAGATTATGGGCCCAGACCTCTTCAGAACAGCCCAGAACAACTCTAAAGACTGGAAGTGAGCTGAAAGCAGAAGAAGTCCAAACGAAACTCCCAGAGGAGGCTACTAACTGTCAGTGAGCAGAAGAACCAGAATCCCAATCTGAGGGGAGGGAAGCAAGCCTGGCCAACAGCTCTGAATTAAAGCTTTCAGTCTGCAAGCTGAATAACACAAACTACCAGTTGTGGAAATTCAAAACAGAAATGCTCCTATCCAAAGATGACCAGTGGGAGGTGATCACCACAGACAGACCTGCAGCAAACCCTGGGGAGTGGGACAGAAAGAACAGGCAGGCAAAGGCAACCATAAACCAGAAGATGACCAGTTAATCCACATAAGGGGTGAGGCCACAGCAAAGGGCATGTGGAATGAACTACAGAAGTTGCATGAAAGGACCAGCTTGAACAGTAAGCTGTTTCTCCTAAGGAAACTGTACCAGATGAGACTTGGTAAAGGGAAGGAGATGCAGGATCACATAAACTCAATGCTGGAAGTGGCAGCACAACTGCGAGGCATTGGTGGAGAGATAAAAGACAGCCACATGGCGGCCTTACTTCTCTGCAGCCTGCCTGAATCATACAGCGCCCTCATAAACAGCAACGGCCTAGAGACAAGGCCTGAGGCAGAACTAATGCTGGAATTTGTAAAAGGGAGACTCATGGATGAATTCCAGCGCAGGAAAGAAATCATGCAAGATAATCAGGACCAGGATAAGGAAACTGCCTGAGAATTGCAGATAACAGATTGCACAAGAAGGAAACAAGGGCATGTTTTCGGTGCAAGAAAGAAGGACACCTAAAGAAAGACTGCTCCATATGGAAGGCAGAACAACAAAAGCAATCTCCACAAGTGTCTAAGCAAAGGGCCAAGGCCACAACCAGTGACACAACCACAGAACAGTGGAG
>QEPC01004837.1:99953-112297 GCA_003113815.1 Sphenodon punctatus | reverse complement strand
CCTGCTCAGTCTTACAATTTCCTTCCTGGTGAGGTTGCTGCTCCTACACTTAGAGACTGATCAATGACCAGTGGTTTAGATGACATATTGATATTACCTATTTTCACTGTTTACCATATTGCTGCTTTGCTATTTCCCCATTCGTTCCATGGTTACTAACTCATTCCGTTTACCCATAATTCCTTTTTTGTTCACTGCTCCCTCCAGACCTGGTTTCAAGTTTAATTTGGTTTCCCATTGGATGCCCGGTTATCAATGCCATTTCGTATTTTGGAAAGTCGGCTAACCGACAGCGGGATTAACTGAAATTTCAGAAAGTAAGTTGACTGTCCCAGTGTTTGGTTACCAAGTGATTAACCGTTTGACTCTCAACTTTGTGCATAATTGTCTATGCCCACACACTTTCCCATCTGCACACATATATACATATATGTATCTACATATACATATATATATGCCTGCAAATTCTCAAACTCGGGAATGTACTCTTTTCTCTCCCGATGTTCACCGTTCCCTTGTCTCCCCCTCCTTCGTCTCTTAGATTGTAAGCCCCTTAGGGGTAGGGATTTGGGACATCGCTGGTGTTATATAAATAATAATAATAATAATAATAATAATAATAATACACGGACACATACACATATCCAACACATCCCTTGTCTCTCCCTCTGTTCCCCCTTCCCTTTCTCCCCTCCCCTTGTCTTTAGATTGTAAGCTCTCGGGCAGGAACCGTGTCTATTTTATTCTCTGTAAAGCGCCAGGTACATCGCTGGCGCTATATAAAAGCTTATAATAATAACAACATACACATCTGGATGGGCACTCATGCATCCGCACATACAGCACCATTCATATATCTACACACACACACACACACATTTCCACTTACAGATCTACACACACATCCATTCATACATATCCACACTCATCCATCTTCACACACATGTCCAAGCACTTTCTCATGTACACATCTGCATGGGCATAGCTATGCATAGCCACACCCAGCTCTGTGTATACATATGTCTAATACACACACACACACACACACATCCATACCTACACACATCTACCTAGCTCCTGCCCTCTGAGACCCACCATTTCAACCTCTGCCTTGGAGGAATGCTTGGACAAAATAGTGAGCAGCTGGGTGCATAGGAAATACCTCGTGCTTAACTTGGAGAAAACTGGGGTGGTGCTGGTGGGGAGGGGTAGCTGATATGAGGATGCCCTCTCCTCCCTTGGGCTCCTGCATCAGTGCCCAAATTATAAGGAAAAAGGTAGGGGGTCCTCAATGAAATATTCACAATCCATGCCCTCCCCCCCCATAGCCTTCTAAAGCCAGTAGCTTAGGGGGCCGTCAAAAAATGGAAGGGGTGAGGGGGGTGGGGGGCCCCCCTCTTGGTCCCCCTGTAATTTGGGCACTGTCCTGCATGTTGAACCTGGTTATCCGTGTGGAGGTAGTGGGTCAGGTAAAGAACTTGGGCGTCATTTTCAACCACGATCTGTCCATGAAAACTCAGGAATTGGATGAGGTTCAGAGATGTTTCTACACAACTTGCTTAAGCTGTGCCCTTATTTATCCCAGGCTGACTTTGCCACAGTGACCCATGCCCTGGTGACCCCGAGTCTTGATTTTTAGGCCTTCCTCTTCTGTGGGCTGCCAGTGGTGCTTCTCTGTCGCTTGCATCTTGTTCAGAATACAGCAGTGCAGCAGCTTACTGGTTTGGGCAACCATGATCATATGCCTGTCCTGTGTTCTCTGTAGAGAGCCTGCAGTGATTGGCGGGGTGGGGAATGACATCCCAATACCTAGAACCCATGAATAAACCAGAAATAGCAACAAATGTGTGGCATCTGGGATGGGCCGGTAGCATTTTACTTTTTCCAATGGGTGAGTCTTCAAACATTCCTGTGTTAGGAGGGGCCCCACACTCACATTTTGTGTGGGAACCCCCACTTCCCTGGATCCAGCAGGTTACACACACACATCCATTCCTACGTACACAATCATACACTTCACACCATCCATCCATCTTCACACACATGCCTAAGTGCTCTTGCCTAGACACATCCTAGATTGTGTAATCTCCTTGGGGCAGGGATCTCTATCTAATTAATGATTGTGGATTGCTATAGAAACTATTAATAATAATAATAATCTGCATGGGCACACTCGCATCCACGCAGGCTCTTGAAGGCTACAGGGAAAGACGGGGTGCTCAGAACTTCTCAAACTCTGTTCCCCATAGGGCGGCCAGATATGGAAATTTTAGAGGACACTTATGAGAAATACAGGTTGCAGGGCTGCATTGGAGCCAATGCAGCCCTGCAACCTGTATTTCTCATAAATGTCCTCTAAAATTTCCATATCTGGCCACACTAGTCCCCAAGCTCTTGAAAACTTGGATCTCACGCCCTCTTCTCTTACTCACCTCTCGTGGGGCATGCCAGGAGTCCTAGAATATCCAAAGCAAGGAGTTCCCTTGCAGCACTGATCCCTGCTCCGGCCTTTGTCTGAAAGGCCTCAGTCCAGCCCACCTTGCCGGGGAGGCGGGAGTAGGTTCAAAGGGTTATTTATTTGACTTTCATCTGTCCGCTTGAGGGGATACAGATATTGTCCCCCAAGGACAGTTTACTCAGAGCTTTTGCAATGTTTGTTTCTGGTCGTTTATCAACCAGTATATATCCTCCCACTTCCCTGACGATGTTTTAAAGACTTTTTCATTGGCAGGGGTCAGATTCTCCGCTGGTGTAAATCAGTTACACTGATGGGTCTTTGGCGGTTTGATACCGACTTGGTGGTTAGACACGGTCGCACTACTTAACCAACCCTGGCTGAAGGCAATGGTGTAGCAGTAAGGTTGTGGCAGGGCGAGGATTGTGTTCCAATTATGGGCCCCCCTAGGGGCAAGACTTCCCGGGACAGGGGGTGGGGTGAGAACCCCCATTTCAGGCTGCCGCCACTCTAGAGGGGCATCAAGCCACTGGCATGCACAAACAGTCTCAGCACCGCTAGGAAATTTTCAGAGTGCTCAGAGGAAGGAACGGGGGCCAGACTAGCATTCTGCCCTCACCTACTCTGAAATTTTCATCGTGGTTCTCAGTCCTTTTGCAAGCCCCCACCCCTGCCGAGACCAGGTAGGGGTGCTGCAAGAACTAGAAGGCTGTTCCATTTCAGCTAGTATGATTTTTGATCGGAATTCCGATTGAAAAAGGAAAAACAAACAAACAGCCATTTGCTTGGTGACAGAGCTGCCACCGCCATTTTTTATTTATTTTATTTATTTTTTGCATTTCTTAGCTGCCCCCTCATGCCCACGGCATCTCGGGGCGGCTTACAGCACAGAAACAACAATAGGTTAAAATAACAATTAAAATACAAATATTAAGAAATGAAACATCATACCAAAAAAAAAAACCTACCCAACCCCCAACCATTCTTAACCCAACCCACCCTCCCCTCCTCCGAAGGCCTGGGAGAACAGCCAGGTTTTACAGGCCTGGCGGAAAGCCAACAAACAACTCAGGGCCAAATGGGCATCCTCCGGGAGGGAGTTCCACAATCAGGGCCCAGCCACCGATAATGCCCTCTCCATTGTTGCCCCCCGTTTTACACAGGGGACCTCCAAAAAGGCACCCCCGGTGGACCAAAGAAGTCACTCTGGGGCGCTGAGGGTGAGGCGGTCCCTGAAGTATGAGGAGCCAAGGCCGTGTAGGACTTTATAGACCCAAACCGGCACCTCATTTTACATGAGGTCAGCACCATTGTGCATCTACAAATGGCCCAGTGGCCATTTAGCGCACGGCCAGATGTTGTTTTTTCCATCTGTTCTGATTGGAATGGACCATTGATCTTTCCAATGTCTGATCGGAATGGACAAAATACCCAGATCCAATTAGACATCGGAAACAGTGAAATTCTGCCTTCAGCCCTAAGACCAGGACCCGGCTCAACTGGGCCTCCTCGCTTCTTGGTAGCTAAACTCCTGGTTGAAGGAAACACCCCCTCACCCCCGACGGCAAACAGGAGACGGGCCTGACCTAGCTCAGAGATCAACAGCAGAAGGGATCTGCTCCTCCAGTGGGGGCCCTGCTGGGTGAGGCCTACAGAGCAGAATTTGTCTGGAAGAAGAGGTGAGAGGAGACTCCTAGTCTAGCGATGACCAGATAGCATGGGCACCAGTTCATCAAAAGCCTAGACATGGATAGTTTTTGGTTTCCTGCTTGGGCTGCTGCTGTACGTAGTTTGGTGCCGTACAACTGGAACTGGAATAAATCCCTGCAAAACTGGGTAAGCCCATCAACTCTGCACCGCCTGAACCGAAAACGGCAGTTTGGGTAAGAATGGCTACCTGTTAAGGATGGGAAATTGGGCTGAACATTGGAATGGGATCAAATTCGGAATCGGATTCAATTGAATTGTATTTGAATTGGATTAAAATTGGAATCGGATTGTATTTTTTTCCCATTGAAGTCAATGGAAAACTGAACCTATTCAGTTCAATGGGCCATTCATCGTTCTAAGCGACAATCCTAGAATGATGAATGGTCCAAAGAAGAGCCCAGCAAATTCCAATAGCAGAGAGGGGGAAACAAGCGAGAGTGTGCTGAGCCCCTGAATTAATCTGATTCAATGGAAATTGGGCGGATCAAGAAAATCGGGTGGATCGGATTTATCTGATTCCGATGAAAATCAGGTGAATCAGATTACTCTGATTCCGATTTCCCCATCCCTACTACCCATCCGCTTTCCATTGGGTTCCTGTTCTGGTTAGTCTGTTTCATCTTTTTCTGTGTTTCCAATTTTTCAGTGTGGTTATTTCAGTACTTTGGTGATGCCATTTTGGCAATATTGGCACGATGGCACACGAGCCAGTGCCAAAAATGGTGCAAGTGAAATGCAGAAATGGCCAAAGAACCTAAATAACCAAACTGGAAAATCAGAAACATGGATTTCCTCATGGCACTCAGACTGCTTACCCCTCCCACCCCAGAGTCCTGGGCCTTGGGTGATTTCAGAAGTGACATGGTGAATGTCCACCACAGTCAACCTCAGTCAAACGCGGGCGGTGGTGAAAGCGCTGTGCATGTCTGTTTGCTCACATCCAGATGTTCACCACAGTAAAATGTGGCCCGGGGTGAAGCTAACCACGCTTGGTGAGGTCGGGGCGGGAGGAGGTCCAGAAGTGCGGTGAATGGTCACCACGGCAGGGCTGAATGAAAAGTAACTTCTAAACGGAAACCCGCAGCCGCGGTGGAAGGAATTGACCCCAGCTGCGGTGCATTCTGGGGCTTGAACCGCGGTCCACGCCTCCACTGCATGTTTGTTGTGTTCCCCCGGCCCATGTTCTCTCTGATTGCCCCCGGGCGGTGGTCACAATCCTGTCACTTCTGTTGGGGCCGCACGTGTCACCACAGCCCGCGGTGAATCCGTTCACACTGGGGTGGGATTCACTGTGGTGAATTGGAATGCGTCACTTCTGAAATCACCCCTAGGCTCAATTGAGCCCTCTCACTCCATGGTAACAGAATACCTCCCCCCCCACACCCAAAATTGATATTTCAGTTGCGGATAGTGTTAATCAAAGGGCTACCGAAAAATGCAGACAATTACTCACGTAAAACCCTGACCAAGTTCAGCTTTACCCAGGACATAAACTGAGATGTCCTGGCTAAATACACCCACATTTTGCATGGGGGGCCCCCCACTTCCTTGGATCTGGCAGAGTACACACACCCATCCATTGGAATAGAAAACCTATAGGTGAGAAAACCCACAGAGAGAGAAAAGTGAGGATAACAGTGCTTATTTTGTTAAACACAGAACAAAAATGACCAGGGCCCAAGCCTGCTCCGAAACCATGCCCCCTACTCCCAAAGCCACACACTCCTGCTCCAGAAGCCACGCCCACTGCTCCAGAAGCCACGCCTCCCAGCCAAGAGCTTGTCAGAGCAGGGACTGGAGCCCTCTTCTCCAGTTAGCAACCACTCCCAACTATTGCCTCTCAATAGTTCAATAGAAAACATTAGTTCTTGTGGTTTAATCTAGAGGATGGCCAGCGCGGGGGATAGGGCAGAAAAGTCATTAGTGAAAAACGTTCATTTCTAAGCCTGAAAGGTAAATATTCGCCTTTTCTGGCCTGTCATATTTTGGAAGGCACTCTGACTGGAAATACTTCCCAGGGCTTAACCCCCACCTTGAATTTAACTGTCAGGCTGAGCCCTAACAAGCCCCTGCCCCCCGAAAAATTAAGCCCTGGAGGATACCCTTTTTCTGGGGATGCCTGATGTCGTACTTTGGCTCCAGTAAGATTAAGAAGAAGTTGGTGGCTAGACAAGGAAGCCATGGAGACAAGTTGTTTTCAAGACAGTAGTCTGGTTGGTGGTTTCGGCCTGGCACCGTAAGCCTTTTGACACAGGGTTACACTGACAAAACTTGAAGGTAATGCAAGGTCACATCGCACTGGCACTGCTTAGTATGGACTCGGGCTTCCTGCAAGTTACACACACGTTATTATTACCAGTTTACTCCATGGGCTTGTGCGCCCCCTGCTTTGACACCCTGTGGGCCCGTGTTTTACACTCACCTCACCATTTCAAGTTTATTTATGGACTCTGTTTGTTGGGGGCCTCCCAACACCTAGACCCTTACGTGCGGTCACACAGACATCATTGGCCTGGATCTGTCCCTCTTGGCAAGCCTCGCCTAACTAGTCAGTGACGTCAGTAAAGTAGCATTGAAGCAAACCACATTGAAATGGCTTGATTAAGGCACCACCTAATGTCAGATGCCTGCAGCCTGCCCCCCGGGCTGTCTGCCTTGGCGGACAAGGGCCCAGTGCTTGGGGTGGGAAGCATTTGCCCTTGACAACTCTTATCTAAGCAGCCATTTTGCGGAGAATGGATCTGCCATTCTCCTGTCCTTTGGAAATATCTGTCTTGGTTATGGATCTGCCATTCTCCTGTCCTTTGGAAATATTTGTCTTGGTTATGGATCTGCCATTCTCCCGTCCTTTGGAAATATTTGTCTTGGTTATGGATCTGCCATTCTCCCGTCCTTTGGAAATATCTGTCTTGTTTGTGAGTGCCTCCTTCAGGATTAGGGACAGGCTCTGAGTTGAGTTCAAATCAGTACCCAGGGTTTTTATGTGGGAATAATGGTGGGCAGCATGGTGGTGATGGGGGTGACAAGGCAATAAAAAATCCATTTGTTCTGACCTCGTTATCGGCAAACAGCGTGATTAAATGTCTCAGATTAGATTGCAAGCCTCACAATAATAAAAATAACAATAGTACCCCAGCCCCACTCCACAATGCCTACCCAGGTTATGTTGGGGCCAAAATTAAGAGGACTCTTCCCCGGATAACAGACTCTGTGTGTGGCTGGTACCTTCTGTCCTCCTCACATTCACACCCTGATTTTTTGCTTCTGGAAAATCTTCCTTGTAAACCAGAGCCGTTTCCCTTCTGTGGGTCTCTTTGAAAATTAGCATGAACTCCATGGGCCAGAGGGGAGTTGGAGACAGGGGGTAATTAAGGGGTGGATGCGGGGAGGAAGAGGAAGGCACAAATCATGAGATCTATGCCGCTGATCTAGCCTCTATCCTTGAGTGCCTGCCTTCATCTCTGCCTGTTTCCCCTGAGCTCACTTTTTCAGTGCTTTAAGGAAAGGAGTGGCTCCATAGGCACACCTCCCCAAAGTCCCTAGTTAGGAGGGAGAGTCCCTCTTTGGGTGTTGAATCCCACTGTCCCTCTTTCAGCGGTTCAAAGTCCTTCTTGAAAAAGCAAAAGGACAGGTATACTATTTAAGTCTCAGGTACCTCTTTCCTGGTTGCCTCCCAGGAAAAATGTTTGAGAGGACAACGGGAGAAGATGGAACAACAAGACGACACACTCAGTGGAATGTGAAGGAGGAGAGCGTCTCCCCCTTTTCATGCCCTGGGAATGTTGGGAGGGATGGAAGTGTGGAAGGGGTGGAGCTTATTGGCCAAGGGGTGGGGCTTGTCCCTCTGGCTGCTCAATATGCTAGGAGGAATGGATGGGCCAGGTCTAGGAATTGGAAAGGGGCCAAATAAAAACCAGCCAAGGCTTAGATTTGCCCTATGGGTCAGTGGTTCTCCACCCCGTGTAGTAGGGATGGGACTCTAGGGGGAATTTCGGATTCAGATTTTTCCGGATTCGGTTCTTGAGGAATTTCAGATCTCCGTTTGGATTCAGATTTTTTGCATTCGTTTTTCCCCATTGAAGTCAATGGGAACAAACCGCCATGCAAAAAATCCAAATTAAAAAAAAAATCAGCGTTAAAAATCCGAATCGTTCGAAACTGAAAAAGATCCACATTTTCTGATAGAACCGAATCAGCCATTTTCGGGTAGATTCGGTTCTATCCGAATCCCAAATTCCCATAGTATCAACATTTTGAGCACTCCCCGGCTTTCCTGTCCTGCCCACAATGAGCAATACAAACATTTCAACATGGCACTGGTAACATTTGGGAAGGGGAGATTATCAACGCCACACGACACCCAAACACTGAGGCCTTTTTTTTTTTGGTTGCCTTTATTTATGTCTAAAAAGTGATTAAAAACAAAGCAATGAGCACGATTAAAAAAAGGGGGACAACGGGGAGTCGACTTTGTACGGCAGAATATTCCCCACCCCCCTTCCAGCAGCAGCTGCCCTCAGAAAGGCTGTGGATTAAATGGCCCCCCCCCCCATGGTATCCTCAGGGCCTCCTTTCAGCCGGAGGTGCCCTTGGGGGGCCAGCGTGTCAGGTGGCTTCCGCCCAGGCTCCGAGGAAGGGCTCAGTCGGATCGGTTCTTCTCAAACGTCTCCCGGAACTTCTCCTTCAGCTTCTGGAAACTCTCGGTGAGCCAGTTCCTGTAAAAGCCATGGAGAGGCGGGGAACGGTGAGGCCTTGTCGTAACAAGGCGAGCCTCGGGGCTTTCCTATCAAGAGCCAAGTGCTCATTAGGGCAGGGTGGAGGCCCTGGGTAAAAGGCATAGGCTAACCTAGCCGCCTCTCCAGATTTTGATCAGAAAGTCCGGGTTTTGTCCCAGAGTCTCCAGCGGAAGCCCCAGTTTCTCTGGGTCAGCTAAGGGGTTCCCCTGGTAACTTGGGAGAAACCAGAGCTTGGGAAGGCAACAATGTTAGAAAGATCTAGGGCTGTAGATCCCCTTTCCTGATGTGTCTCCCCCCACATCCCCGACCCTGTGGAACGTCATGCTGCTCTGTAAGGGACCCTGTTCTGTTAGAAAAGGGTGTGGCAGTTCCTTTGCCACGCCCCCTGCAGAGAGTCATGACATCACAGCACACCCGGGGGTGGGGTTACATAGGAAAGCAGGGTGACCCCACTGTTTTACCTGCTAAGGGGCCTCCAAGTGAAATCCCAGAGGGACATGGGGATTGGTAACCCCACTTCTCGGTAAAGCTCAAACTGAGGCACCAAAGCCAGGATTTGAACCCATAGCTCTTAAGACCCAGGATGGCATCTCACCTAATGCTGGTTGCCCAGCAGAAGTGTCCCTTCCTCAGAAGAATTTCCTCAAGCCTCATATCTAGGGAGCCCTTGTTGTGGTGATCAGCTCCTTCAAGAGCCAGCAGTGACAGTCTCCTGTCACTGCTGGCTCCACCGACCCCCAGGGAAGCTGGGTGACTAGTAGGGTCACCCCCATCTTTCACCCAAAGGGGATGGGACCGCCCCAAAAGCAGGAAGGGAAAAGAGCACGCACACACCCCGCCCGCTAATTTCTGATGCGGCCACGTCCCCTTTGAACCATCACGGCATCATGAGGACAGGGTCGTGTTAGAAAAGGGGCAGAGAATGCCTAACTCTGCCCCTCCCCGGCGTGGCTCTGCCCCTTGCTGGGTGCTGTAACATCATGGCACTCTGTAAGGGGGACCCATCGTATCGGCCCCAGAAAAGCCCAGCTTCATCAGTCTCCGGTTTGGATCGGTCCCTCCCAATGCAGTTGGGATTGAACCGGGCTCTGGCCTGGATTTTTCCACCTGAGCGGGACTCTGGGTGGGATAGGTTGGACTGAGGCGTCTTCCACGGCTTGGCTTCCCTGTCTGCCGCCGGTGGTGCCAAAAGAATTTCAAAAAATTGGGAGGGGCAGGAGAGTCCTTTTGTCCTGCCCCTCTCTGACAGGGCTTCACCCGTCGCTTCGACCATGTGCAGCCCCTCCTCTCTTCGCTTCACTGGCTTCCCCTTCCTGAACGAATCCTGCACAAGCTCCTAGTCTTCACCTATAAAGCTCTTCACAACCTTGCTCCCCCCTACCTCTCTGCACTTATCGCCCTCCATACTCCAGCCCGTGCACTTCGCTCCTCCTCTGTCCCTTCTCTCACCCTTCCACGCCTTCCCTGCTCCCCTAAGCGCCTTCGTCCCTTCTCACTTGCTGCCCCCCATGCCTGGAACTCCCTCCCTGTCCACATCCGCCTTGCCCCCTCCCTTCATACCTTCAAATCTCTCCTTAAAACTCACCTCTTTCGCTCTGCTCTGTCTGACTCTTTATCCTGCTGAGCCACTATTCCTATACCTACGATCGGTTTACCCTTATCCTTGCAACATGGACCTGCCTGCTGTCATTCTCATCGTAACCAAGCCAAGTACGTGCACTTGAGACCTCGCATCTTCATGAATGTTAGACCCCTTGTCTCTCCCTCTGTTCCCCTTCCTATGTCTCTCCCCCAGCTCCTGTCTCTCAGATTGTAAGCCCTAGGGGCAGGGACCGTGTCTATTTTATTACTTTGTAAAGTGTCAGGTACGCTGCTGGCGCTATATAAATGTTTGTTAATAATAATAATAATAATAATGGCGATTTGAAGGGGGTGGGGCCATGTCATAAAGGGGAGGGGCAAAGGAATCCCCACCCTTTTCTGAAAGGGGGTGTGGTCACATCAAAAGGGGCGCTGATGCCAGGCACGAGGGCTGAAACTCAATCTCAATTTTTTCTTGATTCTTGCCAAGAATCACGGTTCTTGACTCATTTTTAGCGAGAACTGAGAAAACCCCCAGTTCTCAACACTTTCTCGGTAGAGAATATTTCTCAATTTCCTGTTTCCCACGATTACTGTTTAACATTTACCGTGATTTACCATGTACTGTATAATGATTTATCCTGTACTGCTTACCATGTACTGCTTACCCTGTACCGCTTTTTTCCCAGTAATGTGCATGCACGAAATGACTGCCCTTTACCAAAATGGCGGCAACACTACTGGCACCATCTTGGAAGAGGGCTACGCACATGCTGAACAGCGGTGGTGGCCATTTTCTGCACGTGCATTAACGGGACGAACGCGGTACACAGTAAGTGGCACACAGTAAATTGGTCTACAGTGCACGGTAAATCACAGTAAATCACCGTAAACGTTAAATCGAGAAAAATTCTCAACCGAGTTCTCGAACCATCACCAAGATCATCCCAAGATCTCAGCAATGATTCTCGCAAGATTTTTGCCAGAAACAAATTGATTCCCATTTCAGCCCTTGATACCGCAGTCCCCAGTGCCCATGCCTGCCACCCATCCCAAGTCCCATGCCCCATGGCACCTGCTTGCCAGCCCTGCCCACTCCTCTCAGCTCTGGCAAGCTGACAGGAGCTCCCCTAATGTGGCTATCTCCCTGCTCCGTAGGCAGCCCCGCTCACCTGGTCTTGTTGCTGAAGTCGCTGTTTCTCAGCTCCTGCAGCGCGGCCCTGGTTTTGTCACCAATGCTGTCGGCAAATCTCTGCACCTCCTTCTGGAAATTCTCAAACCGCTCGGTCAGGGGGGGCTCTGACTCCTCGACTGGGACTGAGTCTGGAGAGGGGAGAAAGGGGGTGTGTGGATTAAACAGCCAGAGAAATCGCAAGACGGGATGGGCCTCCATCAGAGAGCTCAGCACCCGAGGCTGGTACCACGGCTTTGGGGGGGCGGGGGGGGGGGACTAGGTGGGCATCCATGTCTGATAAGGAGGAGGTGGGATGCCCACTATGAACACGTGCCCTGTTAATTAGGGGGAGCGCTGCCTTGCCTTTAAAGGGCACTTGGAGCACTTTACAGTCATAAAAATCTAAAACAATATAAAATCCATTTGGAACAATTTAAAAGGGGAAGGGAAGAGGGAGGCAAACTCCATCAAAAGAAATGGGCGGCAGTAGATCCTAAAAGCCCCTCGAGAAGAGGGTTGACATACCTCCCCTTTAAAAGAGGACACTTATGAAAAATGCATGGTTCAGGGCTGCACTGGAACCAATGCAGCCCTGCACCATGTATTTTTCATAAGTGTCCTCTTTTAAAGGGGAGGTATTGCCACCCTAGCGGGCGGTGGGAGAGCCAGGCGAGGGAGGGGGGGGGGG
>QEPC01004837.1:59242-99866 GCA_003113815.1 Sphenodon punctatus | reverse complement strand
GGGAGCATCAGGAGGCGAGGGAGAGGAGGGGCGGGAGCATCAGGAGGCGAGGGAGAGGAGGGGGGGGAGCATCAGGAGGCCAGCTCGTGGCGAGGAGGGGGCAGAGCCCTCCCAGTTAAACTCCCTGTCTAACATGCCAGCCGGGGCCCCAGGCCATACACACCCCAGCGTGGTGTCTGTCAGCCTGTGTGATCTCATGGGAACCAGCCGCCGCGCACTGGCAGAGGGGTTGGCGATGCACGCACAGACATGCCGTGTGTGACGGAGAAAGCGCCGGCTTGTGGGAGAGAGGGAGTGTGTGAATGAGAGAGGGGAGGAGTGGAGTAGAGGGAAGAAGTGAGTGTGAAAGCATGAGAGGTAAAGGGGTAGCTACGCCAGGCAGTGCCAGAGGGGCCCATGGGCTGGGGCATGATCCCAACATCTTCCTTTCTCCGCTCACCCTCAGACACCCCCCTTCATGCCTCTTCCTCGCCCTCACAGACTCCCTTCCCCCATCGTCTCCTCCCTTCCTCCTCTCACTCAACCCCCCCTTTACCTCTCACACTCACTTCTTCCCTCTACTCCACTCCTCTCTCTCTCATTCACACGCTCCCTCTCTCCTCCTCTCCCGCAGTCCAACGCTTTCTCCTTCATTCCTCCCCTTTAAAAGAGGACACTTATGAAAAATTCATGCTGCAGGGCCACGTTGGTTCCAGTGCAGCCCTGCATCATGTATTTTTCATGCGTCCTCTTTTAAAGGGGAGGTATGGCCACCTTATTCACACTCCCTGCCCCCCCTTGTCCTACCACTCCCCCCATCTCTTTAGCTTGTGTACGCCAGCCATGACTGCTCTAGGCAGCCCCCAAGAATTTGCCAGGTTTGAGGGCACACACAGGAACAGAGATGTCCCCACCTCCCTTCCAGGCCTCCCTCAGACGGACCCAGTTGTGCCGGTCTGGGTGCAGCCATGTTGTGCCATCGGTATGCCTGCCCTGGGATGCTTGGAGAATCCCTTCCCCCATCCCCTCTGGGCAGCTTCCTGGGGAGAGGAGTCTTACCTGCCAGGACAGACAGGGCCAGAAGGATCACGGCGACGGAGAATATGGGCTTCATCGTTCCCTGGGGTCTCTGGGCTCCTGAGAGGGAGACAAGGAAAAATGAGGGCAAGACAAGGCACTGGCCCTAAATGTGCTGCCATGCCCCCAGGAGGAAGGGCGGGAGCCAGTGCCTTCTGCTGACAGTTAGTCCCTGGCTCGAAAGAGCTGTCAACCTCTCTCTGCATGGGGTTGCCATATAGATGCATATTTTTCCAGGACACTTATGAAAAATACATGTTGCAGGGCCTGCATTGGTGCCAGTGCAGGCCCTACAATATGTATATTTCATAAGTGTTCTGGATAGGGTTGCCATATATGCACATTTTCCCAAGGCACTTATGAAAAATACATGTTGCAGGGCCTGCACTGGCACCTTAGGTGCCAATGCAGGCCCTGCAACATGTATTTCTCATAAGTGTCCCAAAAACATTTGCGTATATGGCAACCCTGTCTCTGCATCCCTCACTTCTTAGCATGGACCCCAACCTGCAGCACCCCAACCCCATAGCACCCCCAAAACCTGCACAGATGCTTTCCCCTCAAATACTAGTCCTCACTCTACCCCAAAACCCAACACAAACCTCCTCTGCCACCTCAAAGGCCACCCAGAGACCCCCTCTCACTCCAAGCCCAGCAGCATCCCTACAAACGTGCACCCACACCCTGGACAAACCTAATTCTACCCCCAAGACCCCTGCAAGGAACCTCATTGCTTCCCCAAACTCCATATGGAATCCCCCAGACTCTCTCCTGCCCTGCACAGACCTCACTGTCTCCTCCAAATCCGGCACAGACCCTCCCCTCTGCTTCCCCAAGCCCTGAAAAAACCCCACATGCTGTCCCTTCACTCCTGCATAAATTGAAGCCTTGCACAAACTCCTCCACCTCTGCCGGCCTCGTTTTGCCCCACAAACTCTGCCCGGAAACTCTTCAGCTCCCAATCCCTGTGCTGACCCCACCCACCCTGCTTAGAACTTCCTAACCAGCCTAGGGCTGTTGGTGGGCTCTCCTTTGCTGGAGGTCCAGGCCATCTGTCAGGGAGGCTGTAGCTGTGGAGTTCCTTCCAACTCTTGATTCTAGTATTCTACCCCACCAAGTCCTGCTCAAAGTCCCCAGTCCCCCAAACCTGCCTGGATCACAACGTCCTTCCCAAAAAATCAGCACAAACCCCACTTTTCCCTAATTCTTGAGCATCAGGTCATGAACCCCAGAGAAAAGTAGAAACAGAATTACCCCCAGATCTTTCCAACCCCCACACTGTCACTTCCTTCACCATAGCCCCCTGCCCCACTCTGGATCCAATACCAAGTGCCCCCAATTCCTTTCCACTAAACCCCCTCCTCTCAGCACCCACTCCCTCCCAGCCCTACAGAAGCCCCCAAATCAAGCCCTACATCCCTAGCCCCAGCCCAGCCTCCTTCCCTCACTCACTCACTGCAGCTGGTAAGGATGCTTCTACAGCTGGAAATGCAGCTGTCCCAGGCTGCCCGTCCCCTATAAACACTCCCTACTGCCTTGTCATCCGCCCCCTACGCCCACAGGGCGATGAAACCCAAGCCCATCGCTCCCTCCCTCTCCTGTAATTCTCAGGCTGCCTCATCCCATCCGGGAAAGGAAACTGCAGCTAAAACCTGTGGGGCTGCACAGTGGGGTGTAGGTTTTGGCAACTCTTCGCCACGGGCCAGACTCGCTTTTAGACGTGCGCGGCGCACACGCGGCATAAAATCACGCGGCATGTAGAAATCCCGTGGGCGGGATTTACACGTGTCATTTCACGCGTTAAAGCCGGCCGCGTGGTCTTTTCAAACCACGGATTAAATACGTCCATGTCAAGGTATTTAATTCGCGGCTTTAAAAGAACGTGCCGCCGGCTTTAACGCGCGAAATGTCCCGCACGCAGGATTTCCACTCTGCAATGTGATGCCCTTGTCCCCCAGAGTCACAGACCCTTTCTTGGATCCCAGACAGGACTCGCTGCCTTCTGGACAACAAAGGACACCTCGTCCAGGGCACAAGCCTCCTGCAGGTGCCAATGAGGGGTTCAAAGTCATGTGGATCCCTTGGTGCTGTTCGCAGAAGGCCAGACTTGGTGGGGAGCCCATAGTGCCCACCCATAGTGTGGTGGGAGAAGCAGAACCATCTATTTTATCTGAGGCAGTCAACAGATAGGGCCACGCCTGATGAGAGAAATTTGGGGGCCTAGTCCATCCTGGTAGTTGAGGGCCCCCTACTTCCCATCCTCCCGTCACCTAGTAGCTGGCCACACCTATGTAGAGAGAGACTGGAACGTTATCACACAGATGTTTGCTTGTAGTTTTTGGTGGATCCCTTGAGTTTGGCGGCCTGGTACAATTGTACACACACACACCCCACAATTCCTTCCCTCTTGTCAGGAGCTGGATTCATGGGACCGATCCAGGAGGAACTGGGAAGGGGAGGAATAAAAACTGGCTATGGACTGCATTTGCCCTACAAGCCAGAGGTTCCTCATCTCAGCTTTAGGAGCCCAGGCTAACCAGCGTATCAAAAGAAATAATTGCAGCCAATGGAACATGCTGCCAGTTTATTGTCCTTTCATGTCAGTCATGAAAATGTGGGCTGGTTACAAACCGACCGAGCATGTTTGGTTTTGTGGGCTGGTTTTCCATCCAGAAGCCCTTGGGCTGACCACCACATCCCACACTGGGCAGCAGGACAATGTTGCCACCCCGCTCTTGAAGGAAACAGTCCTACAGGGTCTCAGACAACGGGGTGATCCCCATCGCTGCCTGCAACCCAGCCTGCGTCAGCAGAGCAATGGCAGAATTCGCAACCAGCTCCTCCCCATCCCCCTTCTCTGCATGCATAAGCACTCTCTCCCACCCCGCTCTGCTCTGGCTGCTTGAGTGCAGGTCCCATGGCCCACTCACCGCCACGACACCGCAGCAATCACCCCTCCGCCACGTCTACCCTGCGTGATGAGTGTGTGAGTCAGCAGCAGGCAGTGACAACGAGCTGTGCATGAGCCTCCCACGGGGAGGATGTGTGTAGTGTACTAGGAAGTGTGCATAATGGCTGTGCTTGGGGTGAAGGAGTGCATGAGCAACTGTGCGTGCCGTAGGTGAGGGAGCATGGGGGAGTGTGTGTGTGTGTGTGCAAGGAAGCGTGTGAGTGCGCATGCAAGAGAAAGAGGTGTGTGTGTGTGTGTGTGCGCAAGGATACGTGTGAGTGCGCATGCAAGAGAAAGAGGTGTGTGTGTGCATGTGTGCAAGGGAGTGTGCAGATTGTGCATGCATCTTACACATGGCATTTGATCTGCTGACCATTAATCCCACATTTTACATTCTGTGCCTCCCCCCAAAAAATACTCCCGGAACATCAGTTGCTGTATGAACCGTAATGGTCCCCACTGCAGATTATTAGTATTAGTATTAGTTTTAATTTATTTAGCACCAGCAGTGTACCTGGCAGTGCACAATCAATAGTTAAGACAGGTCCCTGCCCCAAGAGGCTTACGGTCTAAGAAAGACAAGGGAGGGGAGACAAGCGCAAGGGGACATAAGGAGAGGCAGGAGTACATTAATGACGTTGAGAAGTTGCAGCTGCACATGCTTCGTTTCATTACAGAGACGGATTCGGAGGGAGGGAGGGAGGGAAAAGGAGGCAATTTCACTCATGAGGAGCCAGGGAAAGCCTGGTGGAAAAGCTCGGTTTTCAGGAGGGATTTGAAGGTTGGGAGGGAGCAGAGCGAATGTTCTCATCGTAACCAAGCCAAATACGTGCACTTGAGACCTCGCATCTTCTTGAATGTTAGACCCCTTGTCTCTCCCTTTGTTCCCCTTCCTATGTCTCTCCCCCAGCTCCTGTCTCTCAGATTGTAAGCCCTAGGGGCAGGGACCATGTCTATTTTATTACTTTGTAAAGTACCAGGTACATTGCTGGCGCTATATAAATGTTTGTTAATAATAATAAAATAATAATAATGTATCCAGGGAGGGAGTTCTAGGCACTGGGTATTTTCAAACGTGATGTCACCATGGGTGGCGTGGCCCCCGGCAGTGCTGCCACGTGCGATCCTGCCTGCCAGACGTTACTGCGGGCGGGAATCAAGGCTGTCCCCAGACCGTGGCAGGATTTATCCCACGCTGTGACCCGGGCTCCCTGCCAACTCACAGCGTGGGCTAAGCCCTGCCACGGTCCGGGGGAGCCATCCGCCGACTGGGGTAGAGCAGGCCATCGTGTGTGACGGCCCGCTCTACCTAACTCCGGTCCGGGGCCCGAGCTTTTCCGGGTGGGTGCGGTGACCTCTGAAGCCGCCACAGCCGCCCTTCTGGGAGGAGGACAAGCCACACTCAGCAGCGTGGAGGGCGGGGCCGTGCAGACCACGTCTGCCCGTCGCCCTGCCCTCTCCCCACCCCTTCCCCAGCCTGGGCCGCTGGCGTGTCTGTTTGGCGGCTGGGCCAGATACTGCCCGGGATGAGGACCCTCACCCTGGGCAGGATTAAAGCGTGGCGGCCCACAGTGTCGTCACATATAAAAATACCCGTTGTGGGGCAGCAAGGGAGAAGGGAGAAATATGTTTTGAGCAGCAAGGGCGTTGCGAGCAGGCGAGGGTGGGGGCAGAGGAGGAGTGAAGCTCCGTTGCGGGAATGTGGCAGGAAGCAAGAACAGAGAGAGATACAGGGGAGCGAGGCCATGAAGAGCCTTGAAAATGAAGACCAGGAGCTTGTGCTGAATGCGTTCCCCGTAGCGGGAGCCAGGGTAGGGCAGAGAAGAGGGGCTCAATATGGTTGACTTTGGCAGCAGAGCGTTGAACAGAAGCGAGGGGACGAGATCAGAGCAGGGGACCAGTAAGGAAGAAGTTGCAGTAGCCAAGGGGAGAGATGACTAGGGCACGGACGAAGGTTTTGGCACTGGAAGCAGTAAGGCAAGATTTAATTTTTGCAACATTATGCAAAGCGAAGCAACAGGACTTGGCAACAGCCTGGATCTGAGCTGCAAAGGAGAGCGAGGAGTCGACGATAAATCCCAGGCTACGCGCCTGAGGGGCAGGCTGGATGGTGACACTCTCAATGGAAATTGAGAGGGAAGTGGGAGGGGAATGGCATGCCCCCTCTCGATCCGATCCCGCAGCTCGGAAACCTCCGATTTTAGCAAGTCATGGTACCGACGTTCCATTCAAAATGATAATTTCTTAATTTTCAGGGTCTCCTTCCCCGCCTCCTGCCAAAGTTAAAGAGAAAAAAAATTGTCGAAGAACAGGAAGTAATACATGTGGGGAGGGGTGTGTGTGTGTGATACTGCCTGGGCAGCTCCCAGGAATGTCTGGCCAAGGGGGAGGGAATTCAGACTGCTGCCCCACAATGGATTGTACCCACTCAGTTCAGGTGATCCCTTTAACTGAACTTCATTTCTGCTGGACCGGTTTCACAGAACTCTTCAGAAGTCGGGCTGCGCATGCACGGGATCAAGGATTTGCATTTGTATTTCTTAGTATTTGCGTTTATTTGTCTTTGTCTGTTGACTCGTGTTCGCTGCAGTTTCTCCATGGAAAGTCCCCTTCGCCGCCGCATTTGTTGTGCCCCAGGAAGGAGGCACGGAACGAGGGCCGCGGCCGGGAGTATGTAGAATGCTGCCCGGCCGGTACAAACGGGTTGCTGGGGCAACCAGGACCGCGCGCATGCGCCAAGGGCGCTGCGCGCCGTTTAATGATTGGCCCGCCCCTTTTAGGCAGGGCGGTGCCAATCGGGAGCCGCACAAGTCATTCGGCAACTGAAGATCTTCCGATCAGCCCCACCCACCTCACCTCTAGTACCGCGGTTGATAGACTGGTTGCCGTTAGGGGACCAAGGAGGAATTTTGGCGGGCAGCCTATTGATAGGATCGCTTGTTTCGCCTCCTTACAGTGCTGAGTAGGTTTTAAATAGGAACACATAATTTGGCCTAATTTAATTCGCTTCATTTGGTTGGAAATAATATATTACACCTATTGGCTTTAATTACGTTGACTTGAATTATCTGAGTATATGTTAAATAGGGGAATTTGCATGAGAACGGAGAAGGATAATCGGATGACGTTACCCAAGTAAGAAAATGTTTGGGGTAATGAATTGCCGCACTCAGCGGGGATCCAGTATGCTGTAGCAGGCTAAATAGGATAGGAATAGGATAGGAAGAGTCATCTCCTTAAGAGATGGGGGTGTGATAACCAGAGTGATGCGCGCACAGCACACGCTGGGGTCATGACCCCTGGGAGGCGTGTCGCAATGACGTCAGAAAGGACATGCGCTGTCCGCTGGCCTGCGAACACCAACCTCCTTACTCACGCCCAAAGTTGGGCCTATCCCCTTTTTGGCCAGAGCCAGGGTGCCGTCAAAAAGGGGAGGTTGACTGTTGAGGATGGCAACGCCGGAGGGCACATCCACGTCGGCATCAAAGTTAATCAGTTTATTAACATAGCATACTGGATCCAAAATTGCAGGTGCAACTACTCACCAGCCTCTTGAATTGAGTGAATAAAGGAGTGCGGCCATTTGAATACCAAACAATGTCTCTGTGTCTCATTGGGGTGCGTCGACCTTCAAAGACAACGTGGGAAATGCACAGAATGCAGCTCCCTGCATATGGGTTATCTGAGTGCAGACGTGCAGTGAGGCTCTGCCATTTTGGGCCTTTTTTAAATGGGCCACTGCTGGGGGAGTGGTCCATGGTCACGCCACTGCGGGGGCGGCAGGTGCAGACAGGTGCATCCCCCCCCACCCCCACATGCCCCTGCACGGAGCAACCGGCGTTTTTGCCAGTTGTTCCGTGCGGGGGTGATGGGTGGAGGTGGATGTTTCACGGGAGTGCACACGCACGCCCACTCACCCGCTGCCGCTGTCACACGAGACGCACCCACCCATCTCCACTGAGTGGGCATAAGTGAGTGCATCTCGTTTAAAAAGGGCCTTTGACAGACCTATAAGGAAAGGAGTCAGAGAGCAGCCCAGCTCCTAGGTGGACACGTGCTGCGGTTTCTGGGGTCCGGTGTGAGACCTCAGATACCGCCTTTCCCAGGAAACGTTGTGTTCACTTGGAACCCAAATCCACAGCCTTAGTATTTGTGCCAAACACAGATGTTGAAATGGGCATTTGTATTTATTTGTGGTTTTACCCAAACCCAAATACACAGCCCTATTGAGGAGCACAAAAAATCGATGAAACTGGTCCGATTGCAGAAACTCCCATAAAAGAGATTTTCGTAAGGATTTTGTCTCCCTTTTAACTCTTTACTGCGGACGTGCCCTGTGTCACGACTCCCCACAGGGTTGGCAATCTTTTTGCCATCTCTGGCTAATTCCGGGGTCTCAGCACCTGTCTAGCTTATTTGTCCATTTTGCCATCACCACCTATGCCCAAGAATTGCCCAAGCAAACCCTATCTGACTCCTGGGCACTGCCCCCACACTCTGGAGCTTGGGGGAATGAGGTGGGTGCTGCCACACCTTACAGCTGCTGCTGGGCTGGAGACTTGGGGGTGTCAGTCAGTGTCATGGCAGTGGAGATTCAGAGTCAACCAAATGGCAAGTCTAGAAGTAAACCGGAAATAACCACCTGTGCCTCATTCTTTCTAATTTACTTAAAGGTAGGGTCTATTTAATTGAACCTCTAGGATGAGAATGATGATAATATTTCCCGTTTTCTAATGGGTAAGTTGGTGTGGTGCCCATCAAACTTTCCTACGCTAGGAGGGGGCCGCAGGGGGAAGATAAAATTCAGGGCCCCTGCTGCCCCCTTCCTTGTGGCCCTCCTCTCTGAGGGGCAGGGTTGCCACCCATGCAATTATTTAAGGAACACTTACGAAAACTATTCTGGGTTATTATGATTCTTGGCCTTAGGCGCCAATGCAGGCCCTGCAACATGTATTTTTCATAAGTGTTCCTTAAAAAAAATTGCATCGGTGGTAACCCTGCTGAGGGGGCACCCTCTGTGAGGTACAAGAGGTGGTCATGTTTGGGGGATCCCTCTGGGAGGGAGTGGGAGCCCTGGTAAAACCAGTGGCCGGTGTAGGCCCCACGGCAGTCAAGACAATAGTGGGGTCCAGGGTGGTCATCACCCTTGGGATGGTCGGCCCACACTGCCCTGATTTTACACAATGCCTCGAAACCCTGCGGGACAAGCTTCCAAGCATCTTCTGAGCCCCCCCCCCCCCCCCCAATATTTGGGCTGCGAAGTAGGGGGAATGCGCAGCCCAAATATGCGCTGGGATCGGCTGCTCTGAAAGCCCCCCCCCCCCGTGTGGTTTTGCCAGCAGAGACTCACAGGATGCAGAGCAGGAAATCGAACTCTGCATCCCGCACGGCTTTGCCAGCAAAGCTGCACGGGGGTGGGGGTGGGGGTGGGGGGACCTTTCAGACTGGCCAATCCCCGCGCATATTTGGGCTGCACATTCCCCCCCCGCAGCCCAAATACGCGCGGGGTGGGGGAACGTCTGAAAGTGGCCTGAGAGTGCATTCACACATACAATCAAATGCTGGTATTTCTAAATGCAGCTAATTTCCAGATGCGCTCAAATCTACCCATGTGCTATTCACTGCACCATCATTTTTCTGCGCATCTACGTCATTTTAAAGAAGGCGCCTTTCACAGTCACGCATTTCCGATATACCCACAAATCCTCTGCTCAAACAGACGCATCTAGTGTCCTCTGGCCTCCTGCGGGAGGACTATCCGGTGATCATGCGCTTTCTTGTGGCTGCTTGCGTTCACCAAACCAAAACCATGCGCTTGTCTGTAACTGCCCTGGCCAAGATCACCAATGATCTACTTGTCGCTAAATCGAAACGCCACTACTCCGTTCTTGTCCTACTTGACCTCTCTGCTGCCTTTGACACTGTCGACCACTCGCTCCTCTTGGACTCGCTTTACTCTTTGGGCTTCCGTGGCTCTGTCTTTGACTGGTTCTCCTCCTACCTCTCTGACCGCTCCTTTAATGTCTCCCTCCCCGAGTCGACCTCCCCCTCCCTTCCCCTCTCGGTTGGGGTTCCCCAAGGTTCTGTCCTTGGCCCTCTCCTCTTCTCTATCTACACCCGGTCCCTTGGTGAAATTATTGCCTCCCACGGGTTCCAATACCATCTCTATGCTGATGACACCCAACTCTATCTCTCTACCCCCTCTCTCTCCTCCTCTGTCCGCTCACGCCTCGTCGACTGCCTCTCTGATATCTCCGCCTGGATGTCCCGACGCCAACTCAAACTGAACATGGCCAAGACTGAACTCCTCATTTTTCCTCCATCCCCCTCCTCTCCCTCTGACCTGACCGTCTGCATTGATGGGGTCACCATCCGTCCTGTTCTCCGTGCCCGCAGCTTGGGCTTCATTTTTGACACGCACCTCTCCTTTAAACCTTACATTGACTCTGTGGCCAAATCCTGCCGATTCGCTCTCCTCAACATTGCCCGCATTCGCCCCTTTCTATCTGTCTCCTCGGCCAAAATCCTTGTTCATGCCATGGTTATCTCTCGCCTCGACTACTGCAACCTCCTCCTTGCTGGCCTCCCTCGCTCCCACCTGTCCCCCCTTGTGGCGATCCAAAACTCTGCCGCCAAGGTCATTCACTCTGCCCGTCGCTTCGACCATGTGACGCCTCTCCTCCTCTCCCTTCACTGGCTCCCCCTTCCTGAACGTATCCTGTTCAAACTCCTGGTTTTCACGTTCAAATCGCTCCATGACCAAGCTCCCCCTTACCTCTCGGACCTAATCGCCCTACGCGCTCCTGCGCGCGCTCTCCGCTCTTCCGCTGTCCCCTCCCTCGCTCTCCCTCGCTTCTCCTGCTCGCCCAACCGCCTTCGTCCCTTCTCCCTCGCTGCCCCGCATGCCTGGAACTCCCTCCCTGCCGACATCCGCCTTGCCTCCTCCCTCCGCTCCTTCAAATCCCTCCTCAAGACCCACCTTTTCCATGCTGCCTTTCCCAATGCCCTCTAGTCTTTCCCCTTGCTCTTACTGTCAGCCCTCCTCTGCTGACTGCTGCTACCGACCACCTTGTAACCAAGCCAAGTACACGCACCTGAGACTTCGCATCCGCCTGAATGTTTGTTTGTCTTCTCCCATGTCTCTCCCGCTGTCCCCTCTCCTTGTCTCCCCCTCCTTGTCTTTTAGATTGTAAGCCACAGGTAGGGACCGCAGCTGATTATATGTTCTGTACAGCGCCAGGTTGTTACTGGTGCTTTATAAATGTTTAATAATAATAATAATAAACGCGAATGGAGCAGCACCGACATCCTGACAACAGGATTTCTGCGGGTCTTTACAAACGCGCTGTTGTAAAGGTAGGTTTTGGCCGCTCCCCAATGCGCTTTAAAAACAATTCCGTTTCTGTGATTCCCCTCAATCCAGCACTGATAAGGAGGCAGGAGCTCCCAAGCAGCCTTGCTGAGAGAGGGCTGGGGGTTACTTGCGTTCACTGGGAAATGCCTGCTTGTAGCCTCGTTCCAATTCCCCCTTCTTGCTTCACCCTTTTCCAGGGGATACAAGCTGTTCTTCCCTCTGCCCTGCAGTAACCCCATCCCAGCTGGGGGCCTTTATCTGGCTCCTCATTTCCAGATAAACAGCCCTGCTTTGTTTGTGCAGAGAAACCCAAGTCTCTCCTTTTCTCACCCCTACTGCGGCAAGTTTTTCTCTCCCCCCACAACTCCCAAGCTTGAGGTTTTGGGTTGCAAAAGCCTCCTCCTGCGCCCGGCTGATTCATTCGCCAGTCAGACCTCAGGACCCACTTGCAAAACAAAGGCTCCCCGGGAAAAAATCTATGCTCAGCAGTTTCTAAAGAAGCAAGGAGCCCGGGTGTTAAGAAATGTCACAGCCCATGGGCCTAGTAGCTTCTTCTAGGCCCAGAGTGAGACACAAAGGCCGGTAGGGCTGCCACCTGTGCAAAGGCTGGTAGGGCTGCCACCTGTGCAATGGTTTAAGGAACACTTATGAAAAATACATGTTGCAGGACCTGCAACATGTATTTTTCATAAGTGTTCCTTAAACCATTGCATAGGTGGCAAGTTCTCTGGGCCCTGTAGGCGAGGCAGTTTTTGGGTGGTGAATGATGGAAGCCCAGGGGGACCACACTTAGGGTTGCCACTTTTTGCAATTTGACCCTGAGACTCCCATTTTGGCCTCTATGGGTGATTTCAGTCGTTACGACCGGCAGCATTGACCCCAGGCCGTGGGGTGGTTCGGACCACGGGTGGGGGTGAAGGGGTGCGCCAACAGACGTTCGCCCCTTTGCCCCCGGCCGTGGGGACCGTCGAACCACGGCCCAGGGGCAATGCTGCTGGCCGTAACGTCTGTTGTGCCACACACACACACACTCCCGGAGGGGGCGGGGCTGCGCGACGCAGCGTGCGGCTGCACAGCCCCGCCCCCTGCGCTCCCCGGCCGCCCGCCCTCCCCGAGACAGGCAGCCGCAGCGGCCGCCACCACGACTCCGGAACGCGGTTAAGGTAACAGACGTTACTTTTTCTTCACCGCGTTCCAGATTCCCCCTAACCACCCTACGTTCGCTGCCGTGGTGCTGGAGAACAAAGCGTGGTTAGGTTCACCGCGGGGGGTGGTTGACTGAGGTGAACATCTGGATGCGCGCAAACAGACGTTCACCTCCGTTCACACACACACACACACCCACCCGCGGTTGACTGAGGTTGACTGTGGTGATTTCAGACAAACATAACATCTGAAATCACCCTATGGGAGTCTCACCTCGCAAGAGGTGGCAACTCTAATCCCATGCTCCTTCTGTCTTCTCTCCCCACACGAGGGGAGGCAATATGGCCACTGGCTGAGGGACTCACAACACCGTGTGGGACCCATAGTCCAATGGCCACCAGCCGGAAGGGACAGGGACTAGGTGGGGGCTAGGGTTGCCACCCTATGCAAAATTTTAAGACACACTTATGAAAACATTTGCAGGGCCAGCATTGGGGTGCAGGAGCGTCGGCGGCATGTGGACTCGTCGGAGAGCCAGCGCTGGGATGGGGGGGAGTGCTAGGGTTACCATCATGGCTGGGGTTTCCAGGACATGACCACTTTTTTGATCTGCCCAACTCCAGGGCCGGCCTCACCACAGGGCGACCTTGGGCCCCACTCTTTCTGAGGGCCCCGCAGTGGCCTCTGTTTTCACCAGGACAGGTTGTGGGGGCACCACTCCCTCTCTGTGGGGCCCCAAACATGAACCCCTTCAGGGCACCGCAGAGGTTGCCCCCAAGGGAGAAGGGCCCCCAGGGCCCCACGCGCTTTATCGTTGCCCTGGGGCCCCGCAAATCCTAAGGCCGGCCCTGCCTAAGGCTTAAGGCCTAAGGCCACCCATCCAGGTGGATTTTTAAAATATGCACCCACGGCCAGGATTTTGCCGGTGCCGTTGCATCCCCTTCCCCATCCCTCGCCCAGCGCTTGTCGCTCAGCTCCGGCTGGGGGGAAGGAGCCCTGAACCAGCTGCGATCTTCCTCCCCCCAATGTCTTGTATTCTGGGGACGCGGCATTGACCAGGCCACCCTACCAGCTTGTGGGTCCTGGTGCAGCTGCATTTGCAGTAGCTACGCCCCTGCCTGGGGTCTCAACCTCAGAATCCTAGGTCGGTGCCCTGGGTTTTCAGTAGAGAAAGCTGGCACCTTAGGTGCCAATGCAGGCCCTGCAACATGTATTTCTCATAAGTGTCCTGGAAAAATGTGCATATATGGCAGCCCTACTCGTGAGGTAACTCATGAGATTTCAGCTGGGACTGAGATCCCCCTACTCGTGAGGTATCTCGTGAGATTTCAGCTGGGACTGAGATCCCCCCTACTCGTGAGCTATCTCATGAGATTTCAGCTGGGACTGAGATCCCCCTACTCGTGAGGTATCTCATGAGATTTCAGCGTGGACTCCCCCCCCCCCCCAGGGCGAAGTCACACGAGATTTATCTCCAAATAAATAAATCACTTTGTGTGTGCAAAATGGCACAGGGGAGAGCGAGAGAGCAGCTGGGGCAGTCCCGCTGAGTACACGGCCTACAGGGCCTTTCGCAAACCAGTAGCCACTGTTTGCAAAAGGCCCTTCCCGGGTCTTTCTCAGGGGAGAGCAGTTTGCAAGATTCTTGCTTTTTCTCAGCAAGAATCCAGGCCATTCTTCCTCGTTCTCGTTTGCAAGAACAAAGCTGAGAACCCCAGTTCTCGTTGAGAAAACGGAGAATTGTGAAATCGGGTTTCAGCTCCAGAGGTCCTTGCTCCGCGGAGCCTGCTCATTGCAAAGTAAATGTAACCACTTGTATGTCTGCAAGGCTAGAAAGAGCGGCTGTTAAAGAGAGAGCTTCTTCACAGAGTATTCAGCCTTTAGAACTGACTTTGCTCTTGATTTGAGAAGGTGGGTTGGCAGCTGCTGAGAAAGAGAAACAACCTGCACCCCCCTCGGATAGTTTATCCTCCCTGGGTGCCAGGGCCCCAAGGTGCAGAACTAGGCTCTGTAATGAGCATTGTCTCTTCTTCCTGCTTGAGGAGATTAAGGCCTCCAAGCCTCCTGGATTAATCCTGTTAATAATACACCCACCCTAACCCCCTATGGGGTGTGTGAGAAATGCAGCCCAGAGGGAGCTATGGCTCATTCCTGACACAGGGGGGTGGTGTCAGATGGCAGAAACTCAAACACTGCACACAAAGTGGGGTGATGGTCTGAACCGGGTGGTCTTCTTGGCCTATAGGGCAGGAGTGGGGAAGGTCCAGCCCATGGAGCAAACATGGCCTGTGACAAATCCATCTGGTTTGCAGGGTTTATTTCAGATTACTGCATAGGGGGATTAGGGGCTTATGTGGAAAGGGAAGGCTTGTCCCGTTCAGTAGCTGCCCCCTTGACTGAGAGGGACAAGCAGATGCCGGACCAGCTCATCTCCCCAACCGCATACACTTTGGGGAGGGGGGGAGCGTTGTTTTTTTTTAAAAAAAATATTAATTTATTTATTTAATCAATCAACTTTTATCCCACCCTTCCCTTGGAGGATCCGGGCTGCTTACAGAAATATATAATATATATAAACATAACACATATAAAAACAATGAAAAAGAAACCCTAAACCCCACCGTCCACCCCTCTCCCTAACCCCTCCGCCCCCTCCCACCCAACCCTATCCCACCTTGCCAAATGCCTGCCCAAGCAAAAAGGCTGTGCATCTCTTCCATAAGGCAAGCAGGCTCGGTCTTCGCAGATCTCCAGGGGGAGAGAGTTCCATGATTGTGGGGCCGCCATTGAAAACACCTCTTTGCGCGCCCTCGTTGGCTGTACAAACGTCATGGGCAGTTGGTTTTCTTTATTTTATTTTTTTAATTAAAAGACACTAGCTACTCACCATGGTCCAACCACATAATACAAAATAAGTACATCAATCATAAAGCAATAATGAATGACAAGGAATAGCTCTCTTGAGTATACAATAATGACAGGGAGAGGCAAAGGTAACCCCATGGTTGGGACTCACAAGAGGGCGTCCTCAAGGTGGTCTTTCAGACAGCAGAATGGCTAGGTGCCTGTTTACTCCCTGCAAACACTGTGGGGTAGGGGTGGCAGTGCTGGGGATGGGGAATAGGGACAGGGCTAGGGGGTACTTTATCCTTTCCCCAGTTTCACCCCCCACCCTTAGCAACTTTCTGCCCCACCCAGATGTTTGCACCAGTGTCAAACGACTGCCTTTTGAGGGCACAGTACACCCCCCCCCCGGTGCCCCCGGAGTCAGACCAGATTGATGCAGCCAGATGCAGCTGCCTCTGGGGTGGATTGTGGCAGCTGTTTAACAGTATAGAACAAGAGGACAATCAATGAGGCTGCATCCGTTTGAAATTGCAGATTGGGGTGAGCTGAGGCAGGATTCATGCTTAGAAAAATTCGGGGATGGAGCACTAATGTGAATGGGTGGGAAAAAGAGTCAGTGGGGCCTAAGGCTGCCACCTTGAGGCCAGGCGTTGCTACTTCTGTGGGGCTCACGGGGGTGTCCGGGTGTTGCCACTGCTCCAATGCATCCCTGCAACCTGTATGTGTCCTCTAAAACGTGCAGATCTGGCCACCCTAGCCTGGAGGAGACAGATGCTGCATCTGGGCAGAGGTGCCCAGTGTCCTGAGCTGCTTCCAAGGGTGGTACCCAGTGCATAGAGGAAGGCAGCGATGTCGGTCACCACAGCACCTCCATTGGGCAGGGGTGGGCATTGCGGGACTGAAGGAGAAGGAGCCACTGAACCGACATCCTGGGAGGCCGGCACGGTGGCTGCAGGAGGAACTGGGGGGGGGATGCCTGTAGCCATGGCAACAGCATCACCCACCTCTCCCCCTTTGCCCAGCAGATGGACCAGCCTAGCGGCTGTGCTGGCATCCACCCTGCACTCTCTGTCTGTGCCAAAGACCTCACTTCCGCTGGCTTCCCATTTAAGCAGGGGTGGCAACAGCCTCCCCAAAATAGCCCATTTGTTTCAAAGAGGAAGAAGACCTGGTTGGGATTGGAGGATCTCTAAGTATTTCACGCTGCAAACAAAGGCCCCTGTTCCGGCATCCTAAACCGCCCCCACAAACCCCACCCCAGTTCCGGCAAGGTTGCTCCCTGAGTCCCGGCATGTCTGAGTCCCGGCATGCTCCTGCCAAGGCCCCTTGAAGGAACAAATTGCCTCACAAAAATGGGCCCTTTGTTTCCACATTATGGGGAGGATGGGGGTGTCAAGAGACCGGCTTCCCCGGGAAGGTTTCCAAGCCTCAGGCTCCCTCGCTGCATCACCCTCAAAGCCCAGCAGAGGCATTCTGTAAGGGACTGGATTAAAATTCAAAACCACCTTGCTAAATTGGAGATTCTGGGCTGAAAACTAGGACTGTGCATGGGGTCAAGTATTTGTGTGTGTGTTTTGGGTATGTTTGGATTTTTGCCTTTGCCCATGCTCACTGCATTTCCCCCATAGCCACCAATGTCGGAAATGCAGTGAGCACAGCTCGCTTCCCCACTTATCAGGGATGGGGAACCGAGGGCCCTATGAGACCCGTGGCAAGTTTTAATGTGGCTCCTTTCCAATTCCTGGATCTAACCCTTGCATCCAGTTCTACCTCCAATCACTGAAAAACTGAGCTCCAGGGAAGGGAGTAGAGATGAGGTTGTCACGGAGGAACATAGGGTCACACACGTGTAACACGGGCCTACATGTAAACCACAAGTCTGATAAATATGTAAAGCAAAAGGTTCCACATGCATGTAATGTTACAATTGAGAACTGTAAAACCCAAATCGGAGCTGTGATACGTGACCAAGCTCCAGGAAATGGAAAGACAGTTTTGTTGATTGCCACAGATGGGCGGAAGGATAACCATGGCACAGATCCATCATTTGGGCCCTTCCTTTCTTTGACTGCATCCCTGAGGCACCCCGCCACCCCAACTTCGGTGCGGCCCTCAGAGCTTGTGCAAGCTTTCAGAGTGGTCCCCGGGATGGCAAATGTTCCCCACGCCTGCTGCATATGGATTCTTTTGGTGCAGAAGTGCAATGAGACTCTGCCATTTTGACAGAACTATAAGGAAAAGAGTCAGATAGCAGCCCGGTTTCAAGGTGGAGATGCGCTGAAGTCTCAAATACCACGTTTTCCAGGAAATTTTCTGTTCACTCAGAACCTGAATACCTGGCCCTAGTATGTGGGTTTCGAACAGAGAAGCCCAAATGGGCCTTTTGCGTTTTGCCAAATGCACAGTCCTGCTGAAAACAATAAAGTGAAGTTCAGCAAAGACAAATGTAAAGAAAAATCAAATGCACAAATACAAGTTGGGAGAGGACACTGGCTAGGCCATGGCGCTGCTGAGAAAGACTCAGGGGTTATAGGGGATCACAAACTGAACATGAGTCAACAGGAGGGGTGATGTTGCAAAAAGGCCAATGCCATTTGGGGTTGTATTAACAGGGTTGCCACATATGCACATGTTTCAAGGGCACTTATGAGAAATACAGGTTGCAGGGCGGCCGTGGAGTCAATGCAAATATGCACTGTTTGCTACTTGCACTGTTACAGCTCCCCTATACCCAGCACTCTTGCAGTACGGCTGGGATGGAGGAAACATTTCCCTTCTGGGAGCCACTTTGAAATCAGAACAAGCCCCGAGGGCCACATAGACGTTGGGGGTGGAGGTGTTTAAGAGGTGTGTTCAAGAACAAGAGGTCCCTTCCACATCATGGATCTGTGTCATGGATCTGTCTTTATCGTCTCCACCAGAGCTCATTCCAACTGAGCTAAGCCCCCTGTTCTCCACTTTTGGAGTACGGGGTTCAGTTTGGGGCTCCACGTTTCGGGAAGGATGCTGCCAAACTGGAAAGGATTGAGAGGGGAGCAACAAGGATGATCATGGGTCGAGAATACAAGTCCTACGGGGAAAGGCTGAAAGTACTGGATGTGTTTAGCCTAGAGAAAAGAAGATTAAAGGGGGGGGAAGAGACATGTTACGTTACTTTTCAAATATATAAGAGGATGCCATCAAAAGATGGAGACTATATTTGTTGATGATGATGGAGCACCAGCAATATGCTAGTAACTGAATCTTTAATTAGAGACGGGTCTCTGCCTTGAGGGGCTTACAGTCATCTAGGAGAGACAAGACAGGGGAGAGAAGGGAGATGGGAACACAGAGAGAGAGACAGAGAAACATTCACAAAGTTGGAAAGTTACAGGTCTAACCTGCTTAGCTTAGTTGCTGACAGTCTGGCGAGCAGCTGGGCGAGGGAGGAGCAGCTAGGGTAAGCCTGGTGGATGAGGTAGGTTTTTAGGAGGGATCTGAAGTTTGGGAAGGAGGAAGCTGATCGAATGCGTTGTTCAGGAAGGGAATTCCAGGCATGCGGCGGGCAGCATGGGAGAAGGGGGTGAAGACATTTCCGGAAGTGGGGCAGCACTAGGGTGCATGAGGGTGGAGTGAAGGTCCCAGGTGGGGATAAAACAGGAAATAAGGTAAGAAAGGTAGCCACAAAGAGCCTTGAGGGTAAAGACAAGGAGCTTGTGCTGAACGCATTCAGGTAAAGGGAGCCAAGGAGGGGCCGAGGGCAAGGTGGAGGACTTTGGCAGCAGCATGTTTATGTTGAATCGAAATGAGAGGGGCGAGGTGAGAGCGGGAAGGCCCGTCAGAAGCAGGTTGCATTAGTCACGGTGAGAGATTACTAGAGCACAGACTCGAGTTCTGACAGTGGAAAGAGTAAGGATTTTAGCAATGTTATGCAGAGAGAAGCAACAGGCCTTCCCAAGAGACCGGATTGGAGGTTTAAAGGAGAGGGCGGAGAGTCAAAGAGGATCCCTACGCACTCCCTACGCACTCCTGCGCGCGCTCTCCGCTCTTCCTCTGTCCCCTCCCTCGCTCTCCCTCATTTCTCCTGCTCGCCCAACCACCTTCGTCCCTTCTCCCTCGCTGCCCCCCATGCCTGGAACTCCCTCCCTGCCGACATCCGCCTTGCCCCCTCCCTCCGCTCCTTCAAATCCCTCCTCAAGACCCACCTTTTCCATGCTGCCTTTCCCAATGCCCTCTAGTCTTTCCCCTTGCTCTTACTGTCAGCCCTCCCCTGCTGACTGCTGCTACCGACTTCCTTGTAACCAAGCCAAGCACACGCACCTGAGACTTCGCATCCGCCTGAATGTTTGTTTGTCTTCTCCCATGTCTCTCCCGCTGTCCCCTCTCCTTGTCTCCCCCTCCTTGTCTTTTAGATTGTAAGCCACAGGTAGGGACCGCATCTGATTGTATGTTCTGTACAGCGCCAGGTTGCAACTGGCACTTTATAAATGTTTAATAATAATAATAATCCCCAGGCTACGTGCCTGAAAGACAGTCTGGATGGAGTTATATCTTGGGAACCACCTCGCCCTCCGCGCCTCAGAACGATCCCTTCGGTCCACCGGGGGCGCCTTTCTGGAGGTCCCCCGTGTAAGACCGGGGGGCCACAATGGAGAGGGCGTTCTCGGTGGCCGGTCCGCGGTTATGGAATTCCCTCCCGGAGGAGACTCTCCTGGCCCTGGGCGTGTTGGCCTTTCGATGGGTCTGTAAGACCTGGCTGTTCGCCCAGGGCCTTCGGAGGGGAGGGTGGCGGGGTGGATTCATTTTATTTTGTGGGGGGTGTTTTACATTTGTTTTAATGATGATATTGTAGATTTTTTATGTTTTAAAAATTGTTTTATACTATGTTGGAAGCCGCCCCAAGATGCCGTGGGCATGGGGGGCAGCATATAGATATAATGAAATAATAAATAAACAGGTAAAAACCAGAGGTGTGGGAGATACAGTGGCCCCGAGGCCTGGCCTGGGAGCCGCCACGCCACGCCACCCACCCCGTAACAACCGTAGCCAACATGGCCCAGATTGTGGCATCGAACAAACGTATCCGCTGCCAGAGAGCGGCTGCCACCCGCATGCCCTGCCCTCCCTGGGTTGGGTGGGGAGCTCAAGGAATGAGCGGATTGCCAGCCGCACCCGCCCTGCCCCCGGTGCCCCCCCCATGACAGACAGCGATGGCGACCAGCCACGGCAGCCCCTGCCCCGAGGTGGGGATGGCGGGGCCAAACAGATGTGCTAGCCTGCGTCGGCCATGTTGGCCCGCGTGAGCAGCCCTTAGTCCAGGCTGTGTCCTCCTTTCTGAGGACTCGACCCAGGCTAGCCTCCTCCTCCCCACCCTGAGGCATAGTGTGGCCAGATAGGCACATTTTAGAGGACACTTATGAGAAATACAGGTTGCAGGGCTGCATGGGTTCCAGTGCAGCCCTGCAACCTGTATTTCTCATGTGTCCTCTAAAATTTGCATATTTGGCCATCCTACTGGGGTAGGCCCGGGCTAACATCCGGTGGCGTGTAAACAGACGTGCCAGTGGGTCCCAGGCCAACGCAGGCTAGCATCATGGCTGCTTTTACCCACCATCAATGGAAACCGAGAGGGAAGCGGGAGAGGAAAGTTTAGTTACGGGGGATAAGGAGACCCTGAAGAGCAGGACAGTAGGCGGGGGGAGTATGAGTGAGCAGTCTGGGGGGAGCAAAGGAAGGCCCTGATGGAAGAGGAAGGTTTTCAGGAGAGAGTTCGGGGCTACAAGGAGGGGTGGGGGGAGAAAGGCGTATGTAGGGAATTCCAAGCATATCGGGCAGCGAGGGAGAAGGAATGAAGAAGTTTTGCGGTGGGGCAGTTCAGTGTCTCCCCACCACCACCACCACCGCACCAGAGGTTGCCTGGTCGCCGTTAAAAACGCATTCATTTCTACATCTGAATGTGCCAAACCTGGGGCGGAGGAGGCGCGCGCAGGAACTGTAGCGGAACACGAGGCTAGAAAGACAGGGAGGAGTGAGTCCAGGAAGCTCCATGAAGGTGAAGAAAAGGAGTTTGCTCCAGATCGGAAGCGGGAGAGGGAACCAGTGTGGGGGAGGCGAGGAGGGAGTTGGACAATGATCAAAGCAGCCCGTGAGGGAGATGAGTTGGGGAGCAGAGTGTTGAACAGAAGGGTGAGAGCGGGGAAGGCAGTGTTGCCAACCTGTGCCATAATTATGGGGGCATACGATAACTTCCCCCCCCACGCCCCGTACGATGTATGATAGTGTGTGTTAGGGATGGGACTATCGGTATCGGAGTAATCTGATAACTCCGATAATTGGTGATATCGGATTAATCTGATAATACCGATAATATCGGTACATCGGTTTTTGAACATTGCCGATTTTTCGGATCTTTAACATTGCAGCCATTTTAACAATGGCCGCAATGTTAAAGATCCGAAAAATCGGCAGTGTTCAAAAACCGATATACCGATACCAATAAATCCAATATCGGATTAATCCGGTACCGATAAAACCGGTAACCGATAATTCGCCGATAGTCCCATCCCTAGTGCGTGTGCTGTAATAATACACTTGTGCGTATATCTTTTTTAGTACGGTGTGAGCCACCCCGAGCCTTCAGGGATAGGGCAGAATATAAATCAATATAATCATCAATCAATTGCAAAATGTACCGTAATTTTGGCAGCAGCTGTGTGCGCTCAGGTTGACGCATGCCCAGCGGGATCTCGAAAGCTCAGCTGTCAGTTCAGAATGTTTCTCCCTCCTCCTCCCTCTCCCCCCTCCCCTTCCTGCTCCAGCCTTCCGCCTTCCTGATGCGTGTGGCATGTGTGGCGGTTGCGGCAGCAGCCACGCTCCCGGCATACGAGCCTTACAGCTTTAAATTGCAACCGTTGACAAGCCGTAGATGAGTCCAGACCCCACCACAAAGAACCGAGCCATGGGGGGGGGGGGGGGGGCACGACTTGGAAGTGCTGGGGAATTGGGGAAGCTTGGGGGGGGCTGGGGACAATATTCTTTAACTCTCCCTTTGAAAACAAAAACAAAACGGTGAGGTCACCAGGAGTGAAGGCTGCGGACTCTTCCAAACAGCAGTGCAGCACACAGGAAAATTAGGTCTCACAGGGAGAGCCTCTGAAAGCATTTGTTTGCCAATGGAAACTTTTAAAAGCACTGAACTATCTGTGTTTGTTTACCGCCGAACAAAGGGACTTTCAAATGGGCCAGTTCATCTTTTTATTTTCCGTCTTTCTTGTTGTTCTTCTCTTTTTTTTTCTTTCCCCCTTTTGGTTGGAGCTTTAAACTTCATTGAGAAATCGGGTGGCAACTTTTTCACACTTAGGAGAAACAAGGAAAATGGAGAACTGGATGCCAATATATTAAAATAAAGTGGGACCATTCAATGTTGATTCCGTGTGTTTGTATGCATTGTTGTCATGTCACCAGGGCCTCTATTTGGCATAAAATCTTGTAACATAAACATGTGAAACCAGGCGTGTCACAAGGAGATACTGGGCTACAGGTAGACTACAGATCTAACAAATATGTAAAGGTAAAAGTTGAACATGGATGTAATGTAAAAGCTGAGAACTGGAAACTCACTTCATGTAATCATGTAATGTAAAAGCGGAGAGCTGGAAACTCACTTCATGCAACGGAGAGAAACAAAGAATGTGTATTCAGAAAGCCTAACACCTCTGCAAGAGCCAGACAGAAACATTCAGTTGCAAATGAAACTGCATGCCGGCCTGCGGACGTGACTGTAAACACGGAGTCTCCAGGTGGGACAGTGAGACAAAGGAACTTGAAAACATGTAAAAGGGGGAGAGCTGTGCTATCAAGAGGGACAATTGGGAATTAATTCAACCACTGATGCCCTGAGTCTCGAATCGCAGCTGGGGGGGAGGGGGGGGCAGGAGCCAGCCAGCCAGCTTGCTGAAACAATGCGCTGAGAGAAGGAACTTTGATTTCTAACCAATTTAAGACTAGTGCCCAGCCACGCTACATCACTGGCTGAGAAATGGACTTTTGTAGGGTAAGATTTAACTAGGGATGCACACAGTTCAGACTAGGAACGTTATTTACTTTTGTTTATTAGCCACTCTGCGTTCAAACAATCTTTGCTTATGTAATCAATAAACTTTCTTCTTTACTAAGAAGTGCTTGCTGGTGTCTGCATATTGGGAAACACAATCTGAGGATCCTGTGCCTTCAAGCACTGGCGAACCCAGAGAGAGAAAAGAGTTTGTGAACGGGAAGTCTCTGGGAGACAAAAATATTGTCCCCTTTGCAGGACTGAATCAGCCAGAGAGAGAACTGGTTCAGGTGGGCTGCAAGTGAGGGAAATTGAGTCACCCAACCCAGAAAAGTGGGGTAGTGGACCCCAACCCCATGACAGTGTCATCCAATGAGAAGGGTTATGCTCAGAATTGTGTACCAATGTGTAGAAATGTAGAGGAAGATCGCCAAACGAGTGATATCCTCCGAGGGGAGTAAATCCCCAAACTGAAGAGAGTGAGTTGCCAACGCCTTCTGGAACTCAACTCTAAGAGTGGAATAAGCAAATCCTTGACCAGAGTATGCAGTGTTTGTTGTTTTGATTTTGATTTCAGGTGTCAGGGCCAGATATCAAAATAGGACTGCCAAAGCGTTTCTCCAAGCTCACCAGGGCAGAATTGATAAAGGAGGCACAAGGCAGATGCCTCCAAACAGAGGGGGAAACTAAACAACAACTGAAGCAGCTGATACCCATTCCGCAGTCATCCTGTAGCTGTAGTCATCCTCTATCCAAGCAGGGGCTTGGACCAGATAACCCTCGAGGTCCTGTCCACGTCTATTGTTAAAAAAAGACATGACAGTGGGTCGCTGTAGCCTGGACTGCAGCAGTGGCTGGCCCAGGCTGTGACCTCGGAAAACCTCTGAGGTCACAGCCCGGACTAAGGCCGACTTTTCCGGGCCACAGTGAGCTAGCACATCTGTCGGTGGGCTGCCGACCCATCCCAGTTCGGCGCCACCACAGCTGACTGTCATTGGCCATCATGGCTACCTGTCATGGCGGGGACCGGGGCGCGGGGCGCAGCGTGGGGGTGGGGCCAGCTGGCTACATGTTTGTTTCTCTTCCCGCCCTTCCTGGCGCCCCGGTCATGGTCACGTCTGTTCAGTGGCCCAACCTGGCCTGGACCGTGTCCACCGTGGCTTTCCTCCCTGGGCCTGTCGGGCCGCTGTCACGTGTGGTTTTACCCTCTGTCATTCTATTCTAGGATTCATTTGGTTACTCTAGGCCGGCAACACTAGGGGGAAGGCCAGCGAGAAGGAAGTTGCAGCAGTCACGCCAAGAGCTGACAAGAACTCGTTCCCTCCCAATGGCCACTTTGAAAATGTGTCCAAATGCTGAGCGCTGCACTGACGTTGGGTGTGGAAATGCACTCCCGGGTGGGAGAAAGAAGAGAAGGGGCCAGATCGTGGCTCTGTGCCCTAGATCTTCCCCCCCTCTCCTTGTGTGAATGCCCTCATCTCCACTCCGTTCCCCTGAGCTCATTATTTCAGGGCTTGGGGTTGGGGAGGGGGAGGAGGAACTGGATCCAGGGGTCAAATAAAAAACTAGCCACAGGCTGCATTCGGCCCCCTGGGCCTGAGGTTCGCCGCCCCTGGGCTAGAGTTTTGGCGGCAGCGGGAACAGTATGGAAGGGCCGTAGCTTAGGGATGTTATGCAGGAGACGTGACCGCCCTTAGCAACAGCCATTTGTTCCCCGTGGCCTCTGAGGACAGGAGAAGAAGTCAGGTTTAGTTTAAATATTACCAAAAAAAAAAAACACCCCCCACTCCCTAACTATTAAGACAATTCAGCAGTGGAACTGACAGCTCAGGGAGGCCGTGGACTCTCCTTTCCTGGCGCTCCTGTTCAGTGCAGGCCTAAACTCCCCTTAGCCTCCTTGCCGGAGTTGGTTTGCCCATTGGATAGTATACCCTGTCCAAGCAGCCTCTTAGGCGTGGCACCGAGGGAACAGATCCCCCCAGAGGATGGGCCTACTAGGTTTCCAACTTCCTTCCAAATCTCATTCTCCAGAACGTAGGGAGAAAGCAGCCGTGCTCTTCCAGGGACATGCCCGGGTCATGGGGGTTTGGGGGTAAGGGTGCCATATATGCACATTTTTAGAGGGCACTTATGAGCTATACAGGTTGCAGGGCTGCATTGGACCGAGGGAACCACTGTAGCCCTGCAACCTGTATATCTCATACGTGCCCCCTAAAAATGTGCATATATGGCAACCCTAGTGGGGGGGGAGGGGGGAGTACACTGAGGAATATTCCCCCCCACCTCCCACCCAAATATTTTCCCCATACGGCCCTCCTATCTGTGAGGTAGTGTCATGCATGAACATGCAAACAAGGCAAGCATTCTGCAAACACGGAGCGTGTGGGAGCCAACCGCCCCTTCTGAAGGCCGGCTCCCCACTTTCAGTGGGGACACACACAGAGGGTTGCCATAGATGCCAGTTTTTCCAGGACACTTATGAAATATACATGTTGCAGGGCCTGCATTAGTGCCAAAGGTGCCAATACAGACCCTGCAACATGTACTTCTCATACATGTCCTGGAAAAATGGGCAGATATGGCAACTCTATCCAGGACACTTATGAAATATACATGTTGCAGGGTCTCCATTGGCACCTTAGGCACCAATGCAGGCCTTGCAAGATGTAGTTTCCATAAGTGTTCTGGGGAAATGTGCCTATCCGGCAACTCTACCACCACAGAACGCAGTGCCCCACCCAGGCGGCTACTGTGCCTCTTGTTCTAACATGGGAAGAAGGGCTAGGCCCCTGGGGTTTGCCGGGATGTGGGACCAGTGAGTGACTTGTCCCCCGGGGCCACATTCTAGGCATCCCAGACAGGTTGGAGCCTAGCAGAGAGTGAGCAGAACCGGTTGGGGCTGGTGAGGAGCAGCGTGGGGGCGTTCAGGGAGAGGATTCTCACAAAGGTCAAAAAAAGGTGAGGTGTCCGGGAAGGCAGAAGGGAGTCAGGGAACACCTCCACCTTCCCTTCAAGTCTCCTGCCCATTGAACCATCTTTTCCCTTGTGCCTGGATGGAGCTCCTTCCCTGAACACATTCACCCTGCTGCTCCCTCCCTCCCTTCAAATTCCTCCTAAAAACCTACCTGTCCCATCAGGCTTTCCCTAGCGCCTTGACCCCCCCTCACTCCCACCCCGACTACTCACTGGTGCCTCCTCTTCTATCCTTCATCCAAAGTCCCTGCGCCATCGCCACTTCCTGAATGTCTCCTCTCCCTATAGTCTCATCTCCTTTGTCTCCTAGATTGTCATAGAGCCCCTCAGGACAGGGACCTCGCTCTGTGGGCCCAAGGGCAGCCCGGGCCGGCAGGCCGTATAACAGACCAAACCAGGAGGGCGCATCTGTTTTCGTGGCACCCAGCCCAGCATGGGGAGTTGCCACGGCCACCAGCCGTGGCTGCCTGTTATTGGCAGCCATGACTGCCCGTCATGGCGGGGTCAGAGCGCCGGCCGCAGCATGGGGAAGGTCCAGCTGGCTACACGTCACTCCCTGCCTCCTCTCCCCGGTTGGGCCAAGTAGGGAAAATGTTTTATTTTGTTCCCTGATCTGTCCCAGCCGGGGGCAGCCCCCACTCCCCGGGATGTGGGTTGACAGCAACCCCCCTATGTGTTGCCCCTCCTTGACACCCTGACGTTTGGCCTCTGTGAGAATTTTCTCCCCTTAACAGCCTCCGAAGCAAGAGTGGGGAGGGAGGGAGGGCACCGCCTGACGGCAAGGGGCAGGAGAAGACTGATGGTGCAACACCAGGTACGTTATGAGAGGAGCGAGAGGATGAGGAGATAGGACAGCTAGGGTGCAGGCAGCTGGCCATGTAGGGTGAGGGTCCTATGGGCATAACAGATGTGGGGGACAAGGGAGAGAGCTCCCCCACTCATTTTCAAGTGGGGAAGATGCCCACCATTCCAATCTAAGGCAGCCACCACTGCCCAAATAGGGTCATGTTCAAAATGGTGGGCAAGGCCTCACTTGTGATTGGCAGCGGCCCTGCCAATCCCAAATTAAGATGGCAGAGCTGCTGTCCTGCCCGCTGAGAGTGGCAAAGCCCCCTCTCTAGGGCCGAGAGGAATGGTGGGGGTGAAGAGCAATAGCATCACTAAGGATGTACAGATGCAGCAGTATCATGGCACTCCTGCTGGGGAGGAGTGGAGGGAGGAGGTTCTGGGGACACCAGCCTCCAGTGGAGGGTGGAGTACGACCACCTACCCCTGAGCTACGCACCATTTATGAGGACGGTACGTTTGCATACCTCCCAATGATCCCTGTTTAGGAGGGACAGTCCCTCATTGGGTGCTGAATCCCCATTGTCCCGCTTTCAAGCGAGAGACAAAAAGGCCGGTATTCAAACCTCAGGCGCCTCATTCCTGGTTGCCTCCCAGGAAAAGTGCTTGAGAGGGCAAAAATGGGAAGAGGATGGAATGACAGGAAACATCGTTATGCACTGGGAATGTTGGGAAGGAGGGGGAGGAGCTTATTCAGTGAGGGGTGGAGCTTATTGACTGGTGATGGGGCTTCCAAAGTTCTTGTTATGTCTGTGAATCAGGGGAGGAGGGAGCCCCCTGTGGTTCAGTGACCTTGTGATGCCTTTGCCTAGAGGTCAGGGGCATCTTGGGCGACACCCCTCTCCCAGGCCTGTCCCAGGTTTGGGGTTCTTTGTTTCTGAGATGTGGCAGGGAGGCTGTCAACCGGGTATGGGCCTAAGCCAGGGCTCAGGAGACACCCCCCCCCACCCCCACTGGGTTCCTTCCAGGCGCTGCCACCACAGACTCCCCATATGACCTTGGGCGAGGCACATGAAGCCAGAGTTTTGCGTGCTCCGCAGCACCTAAAATCCAGGCCAGATTTTCCAAAGAGCTCAGCTTCCATCCTGCCACCAGAATAAGAGGCAGGATTCTCAAAAGGGCTGAGGGCCCAGCAACACCCTCAGGGTGCTGGGCTCTTTGGAAGATCTGGCCATGGATCTCTGGCTGACGGGTTCCAATGGAACAAGGCCAGTTTTACACCAGCTGGGGACCCTCCCCACCCCCCTGATATCAACAGAGCACAGCAATTGTGGAATTGGCCCCATTGATGCCAATAAAGCATGGCTGGTTTACACCAGCTGGGAAGTCTGCCCTCATCGAGGTCAATGGAGTGAAGCTGATTTACTCCAGCCGAGGGATCTGGGCCCATCAAGGCGAGGCTAATTGACACCCCTTGGGGATCTGGCCTCACATGAGAGAAGGTAATTGACACCAGTTGGGGACCTGGCCTCACATGAGAGAAGCTAATTGACACCAGTTGGGGATCTGGCCCCTCTTCCCCAAATGGAGCAACCCCACTAAACAGAACTGGGGATCTGGCCACATTGAGGCTGATTTACACCTGCTCCAGTTCCAGCCCAGCAGCATTGCAAAGAAGAGGCTGAGAGCCAGGGGTGACTAAGATCCCGTTTATTGAGTTTACAGATGAATGAACAAGGATGAACCAACAAAGCCAGGGTTTCACAAGAAGAGATTCAAGAGGAGAGTCTGTAGGAAATGTGGCCTTTCCTATTTGGCTGTCACCGTGAATAAATTGTATTATCATTATGTGGCTTTTTGAGGCGGGGCGGGGGGAGAGGCAACACAAGGAGCTTGGGGCCAGTGGCTGGAAGTAGAGGTACAGGAACCGCCAGTTCAGGTTGGAGGTGTTTTGCACACACACACACCCCCGTGTGCTGCTGGTGAGAGAGGCTTGTCGTGCGGGAGGTTAGTAGGGGACAGCGGCCACTGCAGCCGAGAGCGACGGACTACAAAGCCGGCTCTGTGGCGATGAGCTAGGTCCAGGGTTACCACCTGTCTGCTTTGGAGCCAGACGTTGCCGGTTGACGTAGCAACGCTAAATGCCCAGCTACCCGTTTTGTGGGGTGCCTGTTCTGCGAAGTGCTCTGAGGCAGCGGGGTGTTGGCTCTATGGGGCTGTGGGCGTCTCTCTTCTGTGGGGTTTTGTTCTTTGGAGCCTAGGGGGTTGCTACTATCTGGGGCTACAAAAGCGTCTGTTTTTTGGAGAGCGATGGGGGTGCGGGTCTGTTGTGGGGAGCGCTATAGGGGCTCCGTATTATGGGGACGGTGGGGGGGGTCTGCTCTATGGGACCGCAGCAGTGTCTGTTCCATGGGGTTCTATGGGGTTGGCGTGTTTGGAAATAAGGAATTTTAACTCATCCTCCCATTGGCAATTTAAAATATTTACATACATTTAAATCGATGCAAAGGTCTGGGCTTTCTTCCCTGGGAGAGGCGGCAGCGCTAGCCACGGTGCTGGGAATGCGGGCCGGCTCCTCGGGCTGCGGGCAACGTTACAGCTGCAGCTTCTGCACCTTCTCCACCAGGGCCTGAAACTGGGAGCTGACGTCCTCCAGGAAGGGGACGAACCACTCGCGCACCTTCTCGGCGGCCTCGTCCAGGGAGCCGCGCACCTCTTCCGCCTTCTCCTTCAGGTGGTCGTGAAGCTCCTGGACGCGGGCGCCGAGTTTCTCCCCGACCATCTTGCCCTGCTCCCCCACCGCCTGGTGGATGGCCTGGAGCCGCTGCTGGCTCTTCTCGCGAATGCCGGAGACGTAGGGCTCCAGCCTCTCGCGGACGGCGCCCACCTTTTCGTCGGCGCTGGCGCGCACCTCCTCGGTGTAGGCGGCCAACTTGCGGCGCAGCTCTTCGGTGTCCTTGTTGAGGCGCTTGCGCAGCTTGCGCAGGTACATTTTCACGCGGGCGCGCACCTCCTCCAGGTTCTGGTCGAACATCATGCGCACGTCGCTCGTGTACTGCACCAGCTTGGCCTTGATTTCCTCCATGTCGGTCTTCAGCTTTCCTGAGAGGGAGGCCACCTCGGTGCTCAGACGCTGCTGCACGTCCTGGGTGTAGGGGCCCAGCCTGGTGCGTAGGTCGTCCGTGTAAACCTCCACTTCAGCCATGGTGTCGGTGATCAGGCCGCTGCAGGGGCAAGACAAAGCGAGTGGGGAAGAGGGTCAGGACTGGGCACCTATCACAAGCCTAATGCCCTGCCACACACACCGTACATGTAGGCCCAGACACTCCCAGAGTTGGCCATGATGTCTCTCAGCAGGTCATTGAGGGAAGGGAGGCAGTAGGGCGTCGGAGCTACCACACCACTCCTCAGCCAGACAGGCCCATTGCACCACCTCCACAAGCCCCTCCCCATGGTCAAGCCCTGACTTACATAGGTCCCAGTTCTGCCCCGCATAAACAGACCTGCAGAGACCTGGTCTCTGTACCTCCATACAGGACCTTGACCCCAACTCTCTCAAACCCCAGACCTCACCACCTCTAGTCTGGGCTTCCTGCCTCCATGCAGGCCTCAACACCCTCCCAAGCCCCAGACCCCACTACTACCACACAAGACTGTTCTCCCCACCTCCCTACAGGCCCCTGACACCCCTTGGGGTTGTTGTTTATCCTACTTTACCTGAAATTGCCCCAGTTCTCAGGTAGTTGTCCCAGAACTCAAGAAAGAGAGAGGCCTCTGTAGCTGTGGAGAGCATTTCCCCCCACCCCAAGCTGGATAACAGGAGGGCAAGTGTTTGAACCTTGCTTCCCTCAACCGTGAGACCTATGCACGCCGTCCCTTTCCCTCTTGCCACATCATGAAGTCTTTCAGTTGAGGTTGATGCCTCTTTGGTCTACCTCAACCACTGGAAGGTCCCATAGGCCTTAGAAATCTAGGAGGGGTGGGTGTGCCAGGAACCAGACCCCGAGACCTCTGCCCTCCACAGTTCCAGCCGCATTCTTCCCACGTCCCAAATAGGAGACCTTAAGGTCACTCACTCCAGTTCCTTGCTGAGCTGGGAGCTCTTGATCTGGGCTGTGACATCATCGGCCGCGTTGCCCACCCTGGTGGCGTAGTCCCAGAAGATGTCCACCGCGTCCTCCCATTTAGTCTTGGGTTCATCCCGCACGAAGATGTTGGCTTGGCATCCTGTGGGGAAGGAGTGGGGTGGAATAATGTAAAGGTTAGAGCAGAGGTTTCCAAAGCATGGGATCATCATCATAACCACAAAAGGGTGGGGGGGGGGGGGATGTCACGCCATTTGGGGGATGGGGTCCCAATCCTGCTTGGTATTTGATAGACCTCCCATGTCTTTGTTGCTCTGTTGGGTCGTGGGACTTTAGTTAACGGGGTCACAGGAAAAACATTTTTTGGGGGAAGGAGACAGGATAGAGTCTTACTGAAGCCAGAAATTTGCCCCCCCCGACTTGAGCCCAGACTGGATGTGTCTAGGTGATCCCATCATGGTGCTCCGTAAGGAGATGGGTTAGTCATAAAGAGGCCCGGCTAGGGCGAAGAGGACTATGTCCATCTTTGGCCGCTTAAAATGCGGTGAGGTTATAGTAACATATCCCCATTGCCTACAATTCTGGTGGTTTGAACACTAGTCTTCCTTACGTTTAACTACAATCTGCCCTCCTTCAACTTAAGGAACGATCAGTGATGTTTTATTTTAAGCCCTTTGTGTTATCATTGAGGATAAATTCTAATGATCAGCCTAAGCAGCCGCTGAATAGGATAATCCATCATGAATTATCGCAACAGGATTAGCCAAGCAATAATGCCCACTAACTGGGTGGCACTTGGGCTCCCTCTAGTGGAGGCAAGAGGAGTTTCTGCAGGTCAGGACATAGCTCCCCTCTCCCCCACTTATTATTATAAGCATTTATATAGCACCAGCAATGTACCTGGCGCTTTACAAAGAATAAGATAGACACGGTCCCTGCCAGAGAGCACTTAGCATGGTTCTTTTGATTGCACCCCTGATGCACTGGCCGCCCTGACGCTTTCACCCAAAATGCCCCCTTATTTTCATATCGTGAGGATTCAGGGTAGAGTACAAATGAATAACAAAAGGACAGGCTTAAATCCAGATCCCATAAACTTTGCAGCCACAAAGACTCAAGGTAGTTTTAAAATAAGATTTTAATTTAAAAAAACAACAATCCATGAGGATTTGGGCTCTTCAATCTCTTAGAAGTTAGTGAGCGTCCTTGCCTGCTTTGATTAAATTCCATTCCTGTTTCCCCTGAAGTACAGCATGCATAACAATGCACAGCAATGCCTCTGCATATGGTATTTCCCACAAACACACATCTCTGTAATCTCCTACTGGTTTTCACCCTAGATTTACCCCTGACAGAATTAGTTCTGATTTGCACCAAGGTGAGTGAGGAGGGAATCAGACCCCATTGCAGTTACTCCTGATTTACACTACGGTGAGAAAAAGTGCATTCACTTTACTGGCTCCAATTAAGTTACTCCTGGTTTAATCCAGGAGTGAAGAATCAGTTAGCTGGCTCTAGTGGAGTTTACAAAAGGGCGAGGAAAAGAGCATCAGCCATTCTAATTCCATTGCAGTTACTCCCGACTTACAACAGGGAGAGCAACAAAAGAATCAGACTCACTGACTCCAGCAGTTACTCCCAATTTACAATGCGTTGTGTGTCAAAAGAGGAATAAACAACATTAATTGACTTCAATGGAAATTACAACAGAGTAATTTCAATGGAAATTTACAACAGGGTGAGTAAGAGAGAAATCAGCACCTTTGACTGCAAAGGGGTAAGGTTAACAAAGGATATTTGCTCCATCCAGTGCAATTACTCTTGGTTTACACTAGGGTGGATCAGGTGCCCCAGGTTAGACAGTGAGGCTGAGAGGTACAAACCTCCCCCCCCCCCCTTTGGCCATCTCCACCCCAAACCTTCCCCTGAAGAGCTGGGGCAGTGAGGGGAAGGGGGGCATATTGACTTACCTGCCAGCAAGGCAGTGGCCAGGAACAGGAGAGAGAACTTCATGGCTGTGGATTAGAGCCTTCTGAAAGAGACAAGGGTGTGTGTGTGTCAATCAGAGGTGGGGAGCCCCCCCTCCCCATAGTAAACCCCACCTGCCATCAACTCTGAAATGACAGGACCCATGAGAACAGAAGTGTCAAAAGAGAGGGTGCTGTCCTAGGCTGAATTTGGGGTATGGGGATTGGAACTGCCTTGCCTAATTCAAACCCTTTAATTCCAGCGTGTGGGGGGAAGAGACAATGGAGCTGCCTCCCTTACTTTGGGGTCTTGTTACTCCTCTGCGTGGGATAAAGGCCCAGATGTTGCTGGGGGACCACACCCCTGGTGCATCTGCCCCCTTGAGGTCTGTCTGCACCCCACATTCTGTGCCACCCATTGATGGCTCAGGATCTTGTCATTTGGGAGGGGGGTGCAGTAGGGAGTATCTGCTGTTGGGGGGGGGATATCTCATAGGACTAGCAAAATCTGGGAAGGTGGGGCTGCAGCCTAGCCCCCCACCCCCAGTACTAAGAGGCTCGTTGGATCAAACTGGTATCTGCTGGGGGGGGGTCTTCCATCCTTTTCTTACCTCTTCTGCTGGGCTCCAGAAACTGCAGCCCGTCCCGCTCCCTTGTCTTAAATATCCAACCCAGACCGGGAAGGGGGGGGAGAGGCGGGTCCAAGGGGCCAGAGTCGGAGGAAACTCCGCCAGGGTGGCTGTAGGGGGCAAAGTTTCATCGCCCTCCCCCTTCTTCCAGCACTTCTGCTTCTGGAGAAAGTCTTAACCCTAAACGCACCAGGCAGGGGGAGGGGAAAGACAGAGCCCCTCCCCACCCCGGGGGACCCAGCTCTGGACCCTTCTCACCCCCAGGAGCTTGGGGTACTACTCCCATCTGTGCCCTTTGCACCCCTGGGAATGTGGGGCACTCGCCCCTCTGCCCCCATAGGAGCTTGGGGTGTCCCCACCTTTGCCCTTTGCGCCCCTGGGAATCTGGGGCACCCAATCCTGCCCCAGTCTGGGGTACCTATTCCCCCTCCCCCCCGCACACACTCCAGGGACATGCTGTCACTCTATCCCAGGGGTCCCCGTCACTGACAGGACATTTATCTTGGGAAGGGGTCCGCGGTCCCCATCGGGGAAGAGGCTATAGGTCATCCTCCTTCTCTACCCAGCAGTGCCTGGGTGAAACCTGGGCATCATAAAGGGGGGCAGGGGAGGGGACGGGCCACCATGGATTGAGAGGTGAGGGACCCCTCAGAGACTGTGGGAGGAGGGGTCCCCAGCTCTCTGCCAAGGGTTGAGTCTCCCCCCCCCCCCAACCCAATCCCAGAGTTGGGTGTCTCAGGAATAGAATCCTTGGAGCGTGAATTATTTTCTTGCCCATATTATCAGGACGTAAGAGAATCTCGGCAGACTCCGCTTTATGCAGATAAAGTTGTTTCCTCGTACGAACATCGAATTTTATTTTTGCTCGCAGCTAGAAACCCCGAGACTGCTAAGAGCCGCAGCCCTGTGTTTTGGATTCGCGTTTCCTTTAAGGAAGATGGTGATTCTTACCTGCCAAATCTCTTGAGATCGATGGGCTCTAAATTGGATTATCTGTTTTGATGTTTACAATTATTGGAGCTTCAGCTTTGTATCATTTATGTCGAGTGCTTTGAACAGGTTTTTTGTCCTTTTATGATGGAGACTGGACTTCCTCGGGCTATGTGCCTGTAGTGTTTATTATTGTCAAGTTATATTTTGCTACTATGACTGACAGCCTTAATAAAGTGTATGGATGGATGTGTCTCGGTAGGGTATGGGGGGGAAGGGGGTTATTGGGGGCAAATTTTGGCATAGTCTGGGGCAGAGGGAGCAGGATGTGACTGAGGAGGAAGGAGCTGAGGCTGCATCCCTTGTAACTGTGATGAAATCCCCAAAACAAGTTGCTGGGTCAGCTCAGGAGACCTGCTTCCGCCCCCTCCTTCCTGCTCTCCCCCCTGCCCCCCTGCCTCTCTCCTGAGGGGTAACTGTTGACTTCCCCCGCACTCTGTGGTTTCCCAACCACAGGCACTAATAGCTCCCAGCTCTATGGACCCTTTCATCCCTACCATCCCAGAATACCCTGCAGTATGTGCGTAGGGCTCGGCTGCCTTGACCTGACATGCGGCCAGCTCTGGGGTGGGGTTCAACTCCTGGGCCTACGCTAAGGATACTTCAACCCCACTCTTTGTCCGTTTTAAGAAGCTAGAGGAAGTTGCAGGGGTGGCAAGAGGTGGCTGGGGGCAGCAGTGGTTTGGGCTTGATGATCTGACTCCTGGGACTAGGGCTCCGGGAGGGAGTGGGGGTGAGAGGAGATGAGGTTCCTAAAACAGGGGCAGCACTCATGGAGGGGAGAGCGTCTCCTACTGAGACACTCACCCTGCTTCTCGAAGCATAGTACCCCCTAGTGCTACCCTGGGACATAGGGGTCAGCACTGCCCCCCCATCCCCCAGAGAAGCAACCATCCTGCTCCCTGAAGTACAGCACCCTCTAGTGCTCCCTTGGGGCACTGCAGCCAGCAATGGCTCTGATGGCACTGAAGCACCCAGCCCACCCCATCACAGCACCCCCGAGTGCCACACTGGAGAATTCTTTACAATGATTGATTAATTTGTTTACATTTCTATCCCAGGAGGAATTGGGGTCTGCATTGACCCACAAAAGAGTGCTCCCCCCCCCCCAATGCTGACACCCTCCCTGAAGCACAACGCCCCCTGGTGCCACACGGGAGAACTGGCGTCAAGCACGACTTTGGGAAGACAGTGTCCTTTGCCCCTATTCTGCTCCCTATCACACAGCGCCCCCTAGTGCTACCCTGCAGCCTTGGTGGCATCACTGACTCGAAGGACAAAGCGCCACCTACTGAGGCACCAAAGCCCACACCCGGCACCACAGTGCCCCTTAGCACCACCCTGGAGAATTGGGGTCAGTGTTGACTCAAGAGAGCGCCCCCGGCCCTACTGAGCCACCCACCTCCGTTTTTGAAGCACAGTGTCCCCTAGTGCATCAGGATCAGAATTAGCTGCGAGAAAGAGCGCCCCCTACTGAGCCACCCACCCCACTCCCCGCAGCACAGCGCCCCCCAGTGCCACCCTAGGGTCAGCACTCACTGAGAGGAGAGTGCCCCCTACTGAGCCACCCAGCCCACTCCCTGCAGCACAGCGCCCCCATGTGCAGGGGTGGGGAACCTCAGGGCCAGGGGTCAAATGCGGCCCTCAGCAAGTTTTTATGTGGCCTGTTTCCAGTGCCTGGATCTGGACCCTGGGTCCAGTCTGTATCCCCAAGCGTTGAAAAACTGAGCTCGGGATACTGAATGAGAGAGGAGGGCATGCCCAAAAGGGTAGGGGAGAGATCCATGGCATCTGGGCCCTCCTTTTCTTGAATACACCCATTCAGCACCCCCGCCCCCAACTCACTATGTGGCCCTCTGAGCTCATACTAATTTTCAATGTGACCCCTGGGGCAGAAAAGGATGCCCACCCCTGCCATAGTGCTACACTAGGGTCAGCACTTACTGAGGGGCAAGCACCCCCCTACTGAGCTACACCCCCCAATCCCTGCAACACAGCATCCCCTTGAATTGGGGGCACTGAGGTCAGCACTGAGTGCAAGGACGGAACATCCCCTCTAGAACTTCTGCCATCTCAGCCCTCCTGCTGCTAGGCCGGGCACTGGGGCCAGCTGCTCTGACTCACAAAGATTGCATCCTACAAACCAGTCCTGTGTTCCCTGCAGACTGACCTAGACTAACCCTGCTTAGCACTGGGAGCAGAGGTCGGAGAGACACAATCCTAGGCACATGGTGGCCTCAGTCAGAGAAACAGCTTTGGGGGTTATTTTTCCAACCGATAAACAAAGGACTGCTTTCCAGCCCCGCACCTGATGGAGGAGGTGGCATCTCCAGGGCTAATTTTGTACTAAAGCAGCATGGCTCAGGGACATGGGTTTGGGGAACCTGAAGGCTAGAAAAGTAGCCAGAGGCTGGTAAAATCTTCCTATCTTGAGGCTTTCCCCTTCTTCAGGGGTGGAGGAACATTTTCCCTCCCGTGAGCCACTTTGAAAATCAGTACGAGCTCCACGGGCTGGATATGTGTTGGTGGGGGGGAGTGTTTGGGGGGGGGCGCTCTGGATGGGTGCGAGGATCATAGAACTGTGCTGTGGATCCATCTCCAGCATGGAGAGAGTCCACACACCCTCATCTCTGATCCCTTCCAGTCTGGGTTCACTCAGTCAGGGGCTAAAATGCAAGGGCCAGATCCAGGAATTGAATCTAGAAGGGGCTAAATTAAAAAACAGCCGTGGACCGGATTTGGCCGTATGGGTCATGGGCCAAACGTTCCTTTCCCACCATGCCCTCTGCCACCCCGCTGCCAAACCTCGGGATTTTATTCCAAGGCTCAGAATTGTGCTGCAGAATTTTGTTAAAGTGTGTGGGGGAAGTCATGCCTTGACTCTCAGAAATCCTTGCTCTTGTGCCCCCCTCCCCCCCCCCTTCAACTTTAGATGGGGGCTGCTCTCACGACTCTGGGTGTTTTCAGACATGACGCTAACCCCAGTTTAACCACACTTTAACCACACTTGAACATTTCTTAAACATGTTGCAGGGCTGCACAGGGCACCAATACATCCTGCATCTTTGTTGACCGTGATGATGTGCTATGAAATAAACTAATTTTTTTAACCTTGCCCCCAAACCCACCCTCCTTATAGCTAAAAAAAAAACAGAGGGCAAAGATGAATCAAAATCCCCTCCACCTCCCCCTGTCTTTTTTAAAGGATTATTTAAATTTCATGATTTCTGAAGCCAGCCTCGCGATTTGGCAACGTTTGCCATAATTTTGGACTGCACGGGCTCGGCAAAGCTGCTTTATTGATCCTGCCTTTGCCTGTTGTCAGGAGGGTCAGAAATCAGGGTTTATCTCCCTGCCTTGTGGCGTGTTCCCCCTGTCACCAGGCAGAGAAAACAGAGTTCAAAGGAGGGCGGCCAGATATGCAGATTTTAGAGGACACTTTTGAGAAATACAGGTTGCAGGACTGCATTGGCTCCTCTAAAATATGCATATCTGGCCACCCTAGTTCAAAGGAGTAATCTCTCACTTTGCAGAAGCACAGAAGTCACTGTGGCTGCTGCTATCAGCACAAGACAAGGAGGGTGAGGCCTGGCTCCCATCAAAGCTGGGATTGACAAGTGAGATCCTTGTCCAGGCTTGTAACTCCCTGCAGTGCTGACTTCTCCATGGTGTTCCCCCTCTCCATCAGAGAGGGCTCTAATCACATCCCCCCTGCCCCCATCGCTGCTCCCTCCTCTGCTGCCTTTAACCTCTCGCAGTTTGACCATGGGAGTCCCATAAGCCAAAATGGAAGTAGGGTGAAACCACAAGAAATGGCAACTCCATTGAACCCTGTGCATTCTTTTCCTAAGACAGGATTTCCAATTGCTGCAGACAATGCATATCTCTAATTCCTGCCAAGTCTCCTCCTGACCCCTTCCCCAAACTGCTCCTGAGAAAGGGAGCCAGGATTCCTTCCCTCCCACCAGCCCAGGTTGAACCTGTTTCCCAGCCTGAAGTGTGGGGGAGGAGAGGGATTTGGGGCCGGGGGAGGAGGAGTGATATGTTTTTATAATGTTATGGTTTTATCATTGTTGATCTATGTTGTAAGCCGCCCTGTCTGTAGCAGGAGGGGCGGGATATTAAATCTTTTAACAAACAAACAAACAAATAAATAAATAAATAAAATAAAATAAATGCAAACTGCCCTGAAAATAATCACTCTTCTCGGACAGGATCTGGCCCTCCCTTCTCCCCCTGTTCCATGGCCCTTCCAACGTAGGATGGAGCTCCGCGGGTCCCCGAAAGCTTTTTTGCAAAGGCACAACAGGATGGTTATCCACCACATTACAGATGGGGAAACTGAGGCACACCAAGGTGAAGCGATTCAGGTGGGGATGCAAATTAAATCAGCGATAGCGTCAGGGGTAGAACTGGGGAGCCCTAGCTCCCAGCACGCACCCCTGCTCTAACAGCTAGCTCCTGCTCCCCTCCCACAGCTGGGAACAGAACCCAAGGGCCTAGGGTTGCCACCTATGCAAATTCTTAAGGAACACTTATGAAAAATACATGTTGCAGGCCCTGCATCGGTGCCTAGTTTCCTTTGCCGCTGCAGTGGCGGCGACGGGGTATTTGATGGGCCCCTCGTAGACCAAATAAGGACAGGAGGCTGCGGCATAGCACGCTAGAGTGCTCCCTGCCGGTGAGCCGGGGTTGCTGCGGCAACCTAGGCCAGGCGGCGCGTGCGCAGAGCCGCCATACTGAGGAGGGGAACAGACGCGCCCTTTATAGGCAGGGCGGAGCCGTTCCGGCTGCGTGGAAGCGGCATTCGGCACAGGGACGCGACCGAGGACGCAAGGAGCGCTTGCTGCTGAGCTTGGCCTCGTCAACGGGAGGGAGTCTCACTGAGCCAAAGATGGGCCGCACCAGGAAGAAGAGGGCGGCCGGAAAGAAGAGGGCACAGCCCGAAGGGAGCCAGCCACCGCCGAGCGGTTGTAACCCTGAGGGGGAGATTGCGGGGAAGGGGGCCCCATCCAGGGAACAATTGATTGTGCGTCTCGTTGCGTGCGAGGCCACACTGTGGGCCCGCAGCCCGACCCCAGCCCAGGCAAACTCACAGGCCCTAGGAGGTGCCTCCAACCTCGGGCAGGACACCCCCAACTGGGGGCATGAATCAGAGGGACAGCATGCGGTCTATGAGGCCTCCGAGGGGCAGGGCCAACAGACCGCCGGGGTCCAGACCACCCCCACCCCCGAGCACCCCCTAGAAGGACTGAGGCGCGGCACCAGAGTGGTCACACACACACACCCCCGCGCGGTTCAGGGAAGATGGTGGAGCAGGGCCGACCAGAATGAATGGTAGGCCCGTTCAGACCCAAGGAGGGCGCACCAGGGGAGGGATATGCGAGCCCCTCACCCAACAGACAGGGTTCAGGCAGGAGGCCCCCATCTATGGAGAAGAGCTGGGGGCCCAAGTAGGCCGAGAGGAGCGGGCACAGCGGCCCAGGCGCAATATAGTGCCAGCCCGACTGCCCCGATGGGGACAGACGGCGACATGAGGGGCCCCTGAGATTCAATGGGGGTCCCTGGCCTAGCCCAATACCAGAGACAGAGGGCGGGGAGGATAGCTCCGGCTGCACTGGGCACCCCAATGGAAGCACTTGGTAATCACGACGAGCCCGGCGGAATATCCTTGTTAGCAGGTGATGAACCCACAGTGTCCCAGAGGCGGGTCGAAGAAGCCGCGCATCAAGAAAGGAACACTGATTACGCCATGTGGCAGAGGATTATTGCTCTTGGAGGATTATTATTGCTCTTGGAAGATTATTGG
>QEPC01004837.1:0-23658 GCA_003113815.1 Sphenodon punctatus | reverse complement strand
TTAACACTCAGGAAAAGGATCTGGAAGTGATTGTGGACAATACACTGAAATCCTCAGCCCAATGTGCAGCAGCAGTCAAAAAAGCAAACAGCATGTTAGGAGTTATTCACAAAGGGACAGAGAATAAAACTGAGGATGTCATAATGCCTCTATACAAACTGACGGTGCGACTGCACCTGGAATATTGTGTGCAGTTCTGGTCGCCCCATCTCAAAAAAGACATCACTGAACTAGAAAAGGTACAGAGAAGGGCAACAAAAATGGTAAGGGGTATGGAATGTACAAAGAGAGGCTTGACAAGCTGGGTCTCTTCAGCTTAGAGAAGAGAAGAGAAGAGAAGAGAAGAGAAGAGAAGAGAAGACTGAGAGGGAACATGATAGAGGTTTATAAAATCTTGAGTGGCGCGGAATGAGTAGACAGGGAATGATTATTTACCCTCTCAAATAGTACTAGAACTAGGGGAAACTTCATGAAACTAGCTGCCAGCAGATTTAAAACAAATAAAAGGAAGTACCTTTTCACTCAACACATAATTAACTTATGGAATTTGTTGCCAGAGGATGTTGTCAAGGCCAGTAGTGTAGCTGGGTTCAAAAAAGAACTGGAAAAGTTCTTAGAGAATAGGTTCATTAATGGTTATTAACCAAGTGGCTTACGGGATGAACTTCTTACTGTCGGGAGCTGTGAGTGAACAATGGGGAATGGGTTGTTCATTGTGACTGTTGGTTCTTCTCCCATGCGATTGAGATTGGCCACTGTCGGAGACAGGATGCTGGGCTTGATGGATCATTGGTCTGACTCAGTACGGCGCTATTTATGTTCTTAAGGGTGGGGAAATAGCTATGGGGGTCTAAGGGAGTGCTGCAAGGTTGAGGGTGGGGGCAGAGTTAAGAACATAAGTCGTGATATACTGGGTCAAACCAATGGTCCATCAAGCCCAGCACCTGTCTCCGACAGCGGCCAATCTCAGTCATTTGGAAGAAATACCCAACCGGCACAATGGGGTGATCCGTTCCCTGTTGTTCACTTCCAGTTCTGGACGGTAAGAGGTTACATTCCCCAAACCCACCTGGCTAATCGCTGCTCATGGACCGATCCTCAAGGAACTTGCCCAATCTTTTTTTTAAACCCAGCTCTACTACTGGCCTCGACCACATCTTATTCCAGCAACAAATTCCACAACTTGTGTGTTGAGTGAAAAAATACTTTGTTTTAAATCTGCTACCCGCTAGTTTCATGGAGCGTCCCCTAGTTCTAGTACTAGCTGAGAGGGTAAATAACCGCTCCCTATTTACTCGTTCACAGCACTCGTGATTTTATAAACCTCTATCCTATCCCCTCTCTGTCGTCTCTTCCCCAAGCTGAAGAGCCCCAACCTATCCCGCCTCTCTTCATAGGAAGCCGTTGTACATCCTTTCTCATTTTTGTTGCCCTTCTTTATACCTTTTCTAGTTCTACTATCTCTTTTTTGAGATGGGGCAACCAGCGGTCGCACCATAGATATATATAGAGAGAGGCATTATGATATTTTCCGTTTTATTCTCTATCCCTTTATGAATCATTCCGAACATTCCGTTTGATTTTTTGACCGCCGCCGCACAGCGAGCTGAGAATTTCAATGTATTGTCCACCATGGGCACAATCCGCCGATGCCCTGTGTGCACCGCCTGCGTGGGCAGTGCCCGCGGCGGGCACACACACAATACACGCACGTCACTCATGTACACAGGAGAGCTGTAAGTGTGCAGCCGAGCCCAACCCAACCTCCTACACCTATGAACCCCACAGACCGGGGGATTGACAGGTACGGTGCGTGGAGCCAGCAGGGTGCATAGGTGCGGGGGCGGCGGGGGGGTTGGGTCGAGACGGGCTGCACACTTGCCGCACGCAGCTCTCCTGTGTATGCGCACGCCGTGCACGTGTGTATTGTACGTGTGCGTTGCACGTGCAGGCGGCCCACACAGGGCATAGGATTGTGCCCATTGACGCCAAGGTCCTTTTCCCAAGTGGTGACTCCTCATGTAGAACCCAGCCTTGTGTACATAAAGTTTGGATCGTTTTTCCCCAACGTGCATCACTTTGCACTTGTCCACATTAAATTTCATCTGCCGTTTAGCTGCCCAGTCACCCAGTCTCGCAAGCTCCCCCTGCAATTCTTCACCGTCTGCTTGTGTTTTCACTACCTTGAATAACTTGGTATCGCCTGCAGATTTGATCACCTAGCTCCTCACTCCCCTTTCCAGTTCATTAATGAATTAAACAGTACCGGTCCAGGTACAGATACTGGGGCACTCCGCTATTTACTTCTCTCCATTGTGAAAACTGACCATTTAGTCCTACTCTTTGCTTCCTAGCCTTCAGCCATTTACCAATCCACAATAGTTAAGGGGATCTGAGGGAGCATGGTGAGGTAGTTGGAGGGGGGGCACAGCTAAGGAGGGGGCCAGTCAGATCACTAAGACACCTAGTTGCAGTCTCCCTCGGACCCCTCTCCCTCATGCATTAACAATAGCAGGCAAGATAAGGGGTCTGAGGCAGTCTGTCCACCTCACAGCACTCCTCCTTCAGACACCCCCCACACCCCCCCTTAGCTGTGCCCACCTCCCCACACTTTCTTGCACTGTGTGTGCTGGGTAAATTCTGTCGAGTCAATCATCAATCATTCCAGTTTCCCGCAGATTCACTGGTTCTGATGGGGAGGGAGCTGACCCTGTTCTGAGCCAGGGCTTGCAAATCCAGAAAGCCCTTTCCTCACCTGAGTTCATTGGCCTCATCTTCTGTCTCTCCGTCAAGCACGGTGCTCAGAGCTGTCCGGATAACACCAGGCGTGTTGGCCTGGAATTCCTCTTGGCTTTGACTTTGGCTTTGTTCCAGCCTGGGTCTCGGTTCATCTCTGAGGACAAAACCCCAGGACCCTGGGAGAGAAAGAAACCTACAAATGATGCACTTTTGCTGCGTAGAGAGGGGAAGGTCTGCCTCCTTTCTTGGTAAGGTTGCCAGTTCTTATGGTTTGACCCTGAAGACGCTTTCCCATGTTACTTACTGCGCACGATTTGCCTCCGGGAAAGAACCCAGAAGACAAAGCATGCGTGGGGTTTGTTGAGTGGCGGCGATCCTGCAGGGGATTGCGGAGCTGGATTTCTCAACTCTGCAATCCTCCACAGGATCGTCGCCAAAAATGCACACGGGGGTGGGGGAAGGGGGGACGGTCCCACATTACAAACCCTACAAATGCTTTGTCTACTGGATTCTTTCCTGGAGGCAAATCGTGCGCAGTAAGTAACATGGGGAAAGCGCCCCCAAGACTTCCATAGCCCAAAACGGGAGTTTCCGGGTCAATCCATGAGATGTGGTGACCCTATTCCCTAGAGAGGCGCTGACAAGGAAGAAGATATGGTGTCACCCCTCCTCATCTCTTCCACAGACTCCTCTGGGACCTCAGGCTCATCACTAATAAGTAATAAGAGACTGGTGTGAACCACTTCTGACACCAACGCAAGACTTCATTGGGTGTCTTTAGACAGATGCAGGGGTGCTCACCCATGGACTTGCTCCAAGGGTGCACCCTCTGCGTCTGCCTGATTGTAGCCTTGCCTAGGTCTGTTTGAAACGGACCCAGTGCTGCTGTGGCCCGTCCATATGGTTCCCACTCCCCGACACCAGATCAGCTGCCACCCTCAGCTCTGTGTCATTGCCCGGGGCAACCCCCTCCCCCCGGTCAAGAGCAGAGCTGCAGCAGCCGTCCGCCAAGTAGACAGACCGCAGCTCCGCCTCCAGCCAGTGCCCCAGGATTTGGTTCCACCTGCAGCGCGCCTGGATGTTCCGGAGAACCGCAAGTGGCAGGGAATCACAAGCAGAGGCGGGGAATCACAAGCAGAGGATGTCCTGCCTCTGCTCTGCCTGTACATCTGGCAGGCTGCCTTTAAAGAGATGGCCTGCCCGGGTGTGATGATTCATATCAAAGCAGTGCACCCACTGAGATAAACTAGCACAAATTTCCCAATTGCTCTAAAACAGGGGCGGGGAACCTTAGGTCTGGGGGCCAAATGTGGCTCACGGCTAGTTTTTATTCAGCTCCTTTCTAGTTCCTGGATCTGGCCCCTGGATCCAGTTCCTGCCCCCAGCCACCGGAAAACCGAGCTCAGGGGGAGGGAGCAAAGCCGAGGCCATGAACACAAGGAGACGGGACAGATCCATGATCCAGAGGACCCTCCTCTTCCTGAGCAAACCCCCCCCCCCAAGCATCCCTGCCCCCAGCTCCTGTGCAGCCTTTTGAGTTTGCACTCATTTTCAAAGTGGCCCCCTGGGAGGGAAAAGTTTTCCCCACCCCTGGGCTAAAATCTATGAAATTGATCAGATTGTCTTGGAGAACAGCTGAGCCTTAGGATCCTTGAGCGTTGTGGGTGGAGGGAATTCGGGGCTGGGGCTGGGCTGGGAGGCACTCACCTGGGAGGAGAGTCAGGGATAGGAAGGCGACCAGGAGCTTCATGGTGGGGGATCCCAACCGGCTCCGACCAAGGAAGTTTAGAGTCAAGGGAGAGCAGCCAGGGGGTAATAGCTACTCTTCCCACGCCTCCCAGTCACTCATTAACCCATTCATTCACTAAGCCGGGGAGCCACCCACCCAAGGCTATAATTACAGGAGGGGGACAGAGGACAAGGGGGCAGGATTGCCCTTCCTTTTTTATGACTTGATCCTGGGATTCCCATTTTGGCCTATGGGAGTCCCAAGGGTTGCACCGCGCCCTACTTTTAGAGAAGGGGGTTATGGATATTCATACTCATCCCCCCCCACAAACCCCACCCCCCCCACCCCCCCAACGTTTGACTTTTGGACATAAAGTGTTTAGGTAAAGTCTGGTGCATTTAGTGGGAGGACCGAGCTAATGGGTTAATTTTCAGGGCAAAAGGATTTTGGACACTGTTTTACAGGGACCCTAGGAAGGAAGTGGGGAAACGTGCCCCCAGAACGTCTCCCTGCTGAGAGAGAGAGAGAGAGAATCTGTTTTTAACAATAGACATTGAGGTCCCAATCCCCACTGAAGTCAATGGCCCAGTTCCCCTTGACTTTAATAAATGGAGGATGTTTGGCTTCAGGTCCTTCAAGGCAGACCCCCAGCATTTAGCTCAGTGTGGCCCCATCCCACCTGAACAAGCATTACCAGCCCCAGGGATCAGGGCTGGCCTTAGAATGGCAAAGATAAAATGTGGGGTTGACCTAGGGCGGCCACCTATGCATTTTTTTAAGGAACACTTATGAAAAATACATGTTGCAGGGCCTGTGTTGGCATCCCCCTCCCCCTTAGCCCTACCCCATTAGAGGCACCCTCTGTGTGTGGCCTAGAGGCAGTGGGGTTTTGGACCCCCGGGCCCTGCTGGGAGGGAGTAGAGATCCCACACCCTGCCCTGGTGAAAGCAGGGGCCACTATGTGGCCCCCGGAAGTACGGAAAATAGCAGGGTCCAGACGTCCTATGGTAAAGTTGGCCCCGCCAGCAATATCTCCCCAGGACACAAACCACTGGCATAAATAATAGTGAGGAGGGGAGAAACTGCAGGAGACCTCAGGCCCAAAGACTGGGCTTTCTTCTTGCAAGGAGTCCTGAATTTTTGGGCTGTATTTTGGCAGTTCAACATTCCCCTGATCCCAGACAGCCAGAAATGTGAAACCGCTGAAATAAACAGCAAAACTGACAAATCTTCATATAATAAATCCCCCCATTTCTCTCTCTCTTTTCCTCACGGGGAAGGAAAGTTGGCACTTATCATAGTTTGATCCTGAGCCTCCCATTTTGGCCTATAGGCATCTACAAGTCAAACCGCGAGAGGCAGCTCCCTACTCTGAGGGGGCCTGTCGGGAGGAAGGGGCAGAGCAAAGAGGCTTTATTTATTTATTGGTTTGTTTATTTTAACCCCTCCTTCTCGCCTAGGCAACTCAGAACGGCGTACAATTTTTAAAAAACCCATCAAAACAATTACAATAGCAATTACAATTTTATAAAATGTACAAAACCCCAGCTAATGCATAAAAGAATAAAAAACACCCCCAAAAAACCATACCCACCCCCGCAACCCATCTAACCCCTCCCACCTCCCCTGCCAAACACCTGGCGGAAGAGCCAAGTCTTACAGTTCCTCCGGAAGGCGAGAAGGTTAGGGCTGAGGCAAACCTCCACCAGGAGGGAATTCCAGAGCCATGGCGTGGCCGCCAGGAACGCCCTCCTGTCCGTCCAAACCCACCGATGTGGGACATCCAGGAGGACACCCCCAGATGACCGTAGGAAGCGGTCAGGAGCCCATCGGGTGAGGCGCTGATCACTCAGATAAGCAGGGCCCAGGCTGTGAAGGGCTTTACCGGACAAAATCGGGCCCAGAAGTCAGTAGGCAGCCAGTGTAGTACTCGGAGCACCGGTGTACATGCTCCCTGCGGCCCGTCCCAGTTAGGAGACGGGCCGCTGCATTCCGCACTAGCTGCAGCTTCCGAACCAGCCCCACGTAGAGCGCATTGCAATAGTCTAGTCTCGAGGTGACGACCGCGTGGACGATAGTGGCAAGATGGGTGTCGGAGACATATGGGCGGAGCCTCTTCTCCAGATGTAATTGGCAAAAGGCGCCCCTGGCCACAGCCAACACCTGGGAATCTGCGGATCCAGGCGCACCCCCAGGCTCCACACAGATGGAGCCAAAGGCGGACAAATACCCGCAATAACAGGGGAAACCTCCTCACCCAGAACCCCGGCTTTGCAGCCCCCTTTCCGGTATGACCGTTCCCCCACAGAGGCACAGCAGCAATCGGAAGGGGAGCATGACGGTCCCGTCAAGAAATGTCAGGCGAATCCCTTTGCTTCACTCTTTCCCCACACGGCCGCCCCCTGCGTGTGTGGAGCATCGTGGTGTCACCGGGAGCTCTAAAGAGGGTCCAGCCGCGCGACGTTCAGGGTAGTGTAAGTGCAAGTACCCCTCCCCCTGGCCATGCTGCTCCGGCTGCCTCTTCCACAGCTGAGGTCCTGCAGCGGAAAATCCAGCCCGCCCCACCCCTCCCTGGAAATAACCACTGGCAGCTACTTCGGGGAGTTAGTCATTTTGGAGAAGGGCAGCTAGTCCGCACATGCGCAGCGGCCAGACCGCCTGCCCTTTTCCAAAATGGTGACAGTGTTGCCACTGCCATTCCGGAAAGGCTGCACAGGGGCGGAATGGTCCAGCCTAGCGGACATTTTGCGCACGCATAATGTACTTCTCATTTTAAAATTATGTTTGTTTTTTTAAATTGATTTAAATATGGATCTGTAATATGGATCCGTTATTAAATCCAGGAATTAACGATCTGGATCCATAACAAATCTGAATCCGTAATTGCTTCCCAACACCCACCACTAGTGGAGCGAGGGGGCTCAGTTGAGACTCTCTGCGAGTGGCCTGAACAGTGCTAGGCCATTTTCAGAGTGGGCAGGGGAGGGAGATGGGCCAACACTCTGCCCCCACCCATTCTGAACATTTTCCAGAGGCACTCAAGCTGCTTGCAAAGAGCCCTACCAAGTTTCAGAGTATGCAGAGGTGGAGGAGTGCTGGCCCCACCAACTCGTAAAAATTCCTTTCTGGTGGGGTTGCTGGCGCCACTCTGGGGGCCTTACTGGGAACCTATGCAGGGGGGAGGCCAAGGTTGGCTGGGAGCTTTGGGCTGACCACCACTCCAATCTAGGGGGCTCATAATTGAGGCATGAGCCCGGGCCCATCACATCCTTGCCAAAAGAATAAACTTGGAAGTGGCGCTGTGTCCAGCAACCCAGGAGCGGGTGAAGGAATTGCCGTGTCCCCCAGCTGGGCTCATTTGTGGCCACCCGACATAAACACAGCAGCCTCCACTCTGGGGAAGATGATGACGATGGGTCTTCTGGTGAGCAACCTTAAAAGCAAACATAATGCGAGGACATAGTTAACACAGTGTCCCTATTTTTATTAATCATTTGCATACCGGCAGGTCTTAGAGGCCCAAGTTAGTGAGTAAGCTCTATTGTGTTCGGCCCTTTCTATCCACGAGTAAAGAAAACAATCTGTTCCCTACAAGATAAAAGGATCAAAAGGATCTCGTTCTCAGCTTGAGAAAGGAGACAGCTGCTTTAACCACAACAATCTTATTGCTTTTCTTCCCTATGTAATAATTTATACAATGGAACTATGGGGAATGCGTCTTAGCTGTTCCTTATGATCAGAGAGCTTTCTGCTCTAGACAGAAACAAAAGTCTTTAGAAGTGTAAAATCATCTGATAGTTTCAACAGATGCGCCCAGTTATTGACTCTAGCCCTCTTCTTCTTGAAGTCAAGGACGCAGCCAATTGACTTCAGTAGGCGGGGATGGGCCCCCATTGTGTTCACAGTTATCTGGGGAAGCTTAACTTCTCTTAGCTTCCAATCAGTCATGGAATGGATTATCGGGCTGATCCCATCTCTGATGGCTCCGCCCCGTCTGATCCAGATAGAATGGAATGGAGACCAGCCGGCCACAATCCAATCCCCATTCCATCGGAGATCCAAATTGACTCCTATCCGAGCACAGCGCCATCTTATTTATTGAGGTTCAGGGAACGTATATTTCATGATATAGTGTTGTAATCCGCCCTGAGATGCCGTAGACGAGAGGGGGCGGCTAAAAAATATTTATATCTGTGAGACCGCCTCACTCCCCGTGTCCTGGATCGGCCCCTGTGGTCGTCCACGGATGCCCTGCTCGAGGTCCCCTGCGTTTCTCAGGTGGCCACGCATGAGAGGGCATTCTCGGCGGCCGCGCCACGCCTATGGAACTCCCTTCCGGTGGGGACCCGGCTGGCCCCGGACCTCCCGACTTTTCGGAAAAGTTGCAAGACCTGACTGTTCTGCCAGGCATTTGGCAGGGGAGAGAGGTGATGGGTAGGGGGGTTGTTTTTTCTGTTTCCTCCTTTGTATGTGTTTTAATTGTTGTTTTTATTGTTGTAAGCCGCCCCGAGCTGCCTGTGGCAGGAGGGGGCGGGGTAATAAGTTTTTAAAATAAATATAAATAAATAAATAAATCCAGTCTCTTCTAGGCCGTAGTCCAGTGGTCCACCCAGCCTGTGGTGACTGACTTCTTCTGATGCTCTGCAAACCTACCCTGAACAAGCTCCTCTCCCCCCGCATGCAGGATTGGATCCAGGCAGGTGAAGACTGTCAGGGGAGGCAGGAGTGAAGACTGACTGCACAGAGGCCCATGTGTTGGGAAGGGGGGGGCCACATGAGTCCTCAATATATGCAGCCCGTGAATAAACTGGAGATGACAACATGAGTGTGAGAAGTACTGACATAAAATACAGGCCCGTTGTCCCCAGAGTCTGTCCATCGGGTCTGGGGGTTCATCACAAGTAGCATGGGGGGGGGGGCTTTCTCATCTCCCAGCCACTTGGGGGCATCTGGTCTCTCCAGCAGGGCTGGAGGCAACTACCCTGGGCCCCATTATTTTCTCTCCTTCCGGGGTCCCCACCAAGGCAGATTACATGGCCCCCGTTCCCTCCCAGTGCGGTCCCTAATATGATCAATTCTAGCCCCCCACCCTTACAGGGCTGTGGGGAGGGGGTGGTGCGACCACCAGGAGCCCCACATTTTATCTTTGCCCTGGGCCCCGCAAATTCTAAGGCCGGCTGGGAGAGTGCACACACCGTCTTCCCCCTAACTGCTTGTGATGCGGACCCGGGGCATGCATCACCAGGATCAGATCACCTTCTCCCTTCCTCCACCGGTGGAGAATTGCAAGCTCCTCGGGGTGTGTGTGTGATCTCTTCCCTCCCAGCGGTTCGGGGGTCTTGCTGCCCACCTACAGCAGGTTTCGTGCGCGTGTGTGTGTGTGCTACTCACATGCAAAAATCTCTGTAGGCAGGACCCAAGCATGGGGCGGGGGGAGGGGTGAATGGGTCTACTTTACAGGGACCCAAGGGTCCAGGGGCCCCCGGGCTGCAAGCCCATTACCATGAGAAAATAACTGAGGCTAAATTGTAGCTGCTTGAGGATGTTTATGCAAACTTTATTTCTCCCGTATCTATGTAACTATCTTTGGGGTGTTCAGATCTTGTACAGTCTTGTGAGATTTGCTGGAGCCAATCAGAGGCCGTGTTAGAGTGGAGCAAACAACACTCTGAACAGTGACCTTTTCAGAAATAAAAAAGAAGTTTTTGTTTCATGACTCATGAGATTGTGGGGATGGGATGGGATGGTGGTGAGGGGCCCATGTTACAAGTTTGTACCGAGCCCAGAGAAATTATGGTTGAGCCCTGTCTGTAGGAGGAGGGCAATATGTTGTCTGTTAACACACCCTTAATCCCATCACACCTCTTGCCCTGTCTCCTCAGCCATGGGGAATAACTGTTTGCCAGCTTTTATTGCGGCATCTTTTCGGATATTTGAAACCTGCTATAAAAGAAAACGCTGAGAATCTTAAGGTTTATTGCATGTTTTGCAATTTTAAGCTTAAAACCCCCCCAACAACAACCCAAAACCACCAACCCTAAAATCACGGCCTTGGCGATTAAGCTGCGAGACACGGTGACCGTGGCTTTGTGATGGAAAATGGATGGGGATTTATTCCTGGGAAATTACGAAAAGTTCTTTCTAAACTGCTTTTCTAAGTTTCCCGTTAAAAAAAATAACTAACGTTTGTGGACCAGCTGTGTTTATCATCCTGGGAGAAGGGCAGCGGGTGGAACAGAAGACCAGAAGAAATGTCGTAATGGGTCAAGCCAAGGGTCCATGTTCCGTCTCCAGCTGCGACCAGCTCCAGATGTTTCCGAGGAAGCGTACAAAAGTTGGGCCATAAGAGAGTGATCCACGCCCTGCCATTCAGGGGACGAGACCTCTCTGACTGCTGGGAGCTAGGAGTGAACAACGGGAAATGGATCACTCCGTTGTGACCTGTTTGTGCACATCTCTGATGCTGCCGCTCTTGGAGACAAGAAGCTGGGCTAATCCAGCCTGACACTTCTTACATTCTTACTCTCGGCTCCCGGCAGAGAGAGAGAGAGAGGCATGTTTTCTAGAGGTGGGCAGCAAGCCAGACACATAATTCATTTTTGTTTCCAAAAACCTATTCATTTTGGGTTGTTTTTTTTCCTATAAACTCTACCATTTTTCATTTGTTTTGTTATTATTATTTTTAAAGTAATTTTCAAAAATCACTGCGCATGCGCCAAATGGCCACCAGAGCCGTCCTGCGCATGCGTGGCTCTTTTCCAAAATGGCACCTGCAGCATCGACGCCATCTTAGAAAAGGGGACGCATGCGCAGAACAGCCCCAGCGACCATTTCGCGCATGCGCCGTGATTTAGTTTCATTTTTTAATAAAATAAAATGAAAACATTAAAATGAAAACCAATTCAATCAAACCAATGTCATTGACTTATTCATTCGTTTTTGCTACGTTAGTTACACAAACATCGGGGGTCCATTTGTTTTCGTAATTAATCAAACAATACGAAATTGCAGACCCCCTAATGTTTCGCTCCCAGAATTTGCTCAGACTCTTCAAGGTCAGACAAGACGCTGCATCTAAAAGAGGCGCTGAAATACTGTGCCTGATTCCGGAGACTGCGCGGCACCTCCCAAAGGAGCAGGATGGGGTGGCATCAATCTCCATCGGAGCCCAAGGGGGATCCAGCAGGAACAGTGAGGGACTGATCTGTCTCTGCTCCAGCAACCCAGATGCGATGGAGACTGGAGAGGTTCTCCCAGACTGGCTAGGACCAGCAAAAGGGTGTTTGCCAAAAATCATCTGGGAAAACTGCACCTCAGAGTCCCCCCAAACTAGAAGGGACAACCTCAAGAGTCATCTAATCCAGTGCCCTGCACGAACACAGGATTCCCCATACCCAGACTACCCTAGGATGGTCAGATGTGCAAATTAGAGGACACATGAGATATACAGGTTGCAGGGTTGCACTGACCCTAATGCAGTCCTGCAACCTGTATTTCTCATAAGTATCCTCTAAAATTTGCCTATCTGGCCACCCTAGACTACCCACACAGACAAATCTGCACAGAAATCCTTCTTCTTCAGATCCTGGGTGCTTTGGCGCAGAGGCTGGGTGCACCTGAATTTGGGAGACAGAAAGGTGGTGCGGCACAGAGCAGGAATGGACAGAGATGGGCCCAGGGAATCAGACTCCAAACACAGTGCATGGCCCTGACCCTGGCAAAGTCCCAAGGAACCTTGGCTCTCCCTCATTTTGGGAGCCCAGAGCTCACTCGTCAGGCCAATGGCCTCTCAGGAAATAGAATGAGCTACAGCTGCTCTATCTTTCCTACAGACGCAGTAACACTGGGACCAGGTAAATTTGTGGCCGTTCCTTTATTTCACGGCAGGGGCGGGTGTTGCAGGGGGGACCAGAGGCAGGGTCAGTGGAGAGTCCATGATGAAGAAGGTGAGGAATGAATTCCCAAAGCCCTTCTTCCTCTGGACTGTGTGTGCATACATCCCCTGCTTGCTTCCCTAGAGGAATCCTTAGCCCCAGGGAGTCCAGTGCTTGTTGGCCTTACTGGATGGGATAACTCTAACAAAATAGAGTTGCAGGTTGTGGCTGGCGTCCAGAACCCGCTGGTTGAGGGTAGTCTGCAGATGTTGGATGTAGGGTTCCATGGTCTGCTGGACACCCTTGACTTGGACTTGCAGCTCTTTGGCGTAAGGGGCCAGCTGGGTCCCCAGCTCTTCTACTCCCTCCTCCACCTTCTTCTTCACCACTTGAGTGCCGGCAGCCAGGCTTTGACGCAAAGGTTTGGTGCGCTGGTCAGCCTGCACCAGGAGAGCATTGGCGTAAGGGCCCACCTGGGTGCCCACCGCTTCCACCTGCTGTTGCACCTTCTTTTTCACCTCCTGGGTGCCGGTGGCCAAGCTTTGACGCAGAGGTTGTGTGTGGTGGTCGGCCTGCTGCAGGATAGCATTGGCATAAGGGCCCACCTGAGTCCCCAGTTCCTCCACCTGTTTACACATTTTTTTCTTCAACTCCTGGCTACCGGTGGACAAGCTTTGGCGCAGGGGCTGGGTGCGCTGTTCGGCTTGCACCAAGAAAGCATTAGCGTAAGGGCCCACCTGGTTGCTCAGCTCCCCTACCTGTTTTGTCACCTCCTGGGTGCTGTTGGACAGGCTGTGCAGCAGGGCCTGGGTGTGCTGGTCAGCCTGTTTCATGAAAGCACTGGTGTATGGGCCCACCTGGGTTTCCACCATCTCCACCCCCTGCTCCATCTTCTTCTTTAGTTCCTGGGTGCCGGTGACTAGGCTTTGACGAAGGGGTTGGGTGCGCTGGTCGGCCTGCTGCAGGAAACCATTGGCAAAAGGACGCACCTGGGTCCCCCACTCCTCCGCCTGTTGATACATTTTTTTCTTCAACTCCTGGCTACCGGTGGACAAGCTTTGGCGCAGGGGTTGGGTGCGCTGTTCGGCTTGCACCAAGAAAGCATTAGCGTAAGTGCCCACCTGGTTGCTCAACGCCCCTACCTGTTTTGTCACCTCCTGGGTGCTGTTGGACAGGCTGTGCTGCAGGGCCTGGGTGTGCTGGTCGGCCTGTTTCATGAAAGCATTGGCGTATGGGCCCACTTGGGTTCCCACCATCTCCACTCCTTGCTCCACCTTCTTTTTTAGTTCCTGGGTACCGGTGGACAAGCTTTGGCGCAGGAGTTGGGTGCGCTGTTCAGCCTGCACCAGAAGAGCATTGGCGTAAGGGCCCACCCGGCTGCTCAACTCCCCTACCTGTTTTGTCACCTCCTGGGTACTAACGGACAGGCTGTGGCACAGGACCTGGGTGTGCTGGTCGGCCTGTTTCATGAAAGCATTGGCGTATGGACCCACCTGGGCTCCCACCATATCCACTCCTTGCTCCACCTTCTTTTTTAGCTCCTGGGTGCCGTTGGCTAGGCTTTGCCGTAGGGGTTGGGTGCGCTGTTCAGCCTGCACCAGGAAAGCATTGGCGTAAGGGCCCACCCGGTTGCTCAACTCCTGCACATGTTTTGTCACTTCCTGGGTGCCAGCATCCAGGCTTTGATGCAGTGTTTGGGTGCACTGGTCGGCCTGTTTCAGGAAGGCATTGGTGTAAGGGCCTATTTGGGTCCCTAGTTGCTCTACCTGCTTCTTCACATACTGGGTGCCGGCATCCAGGCTTTGGTGCAGGACCTGGGTCTGCTGCTCGGCCTGCACCAAGAGAGCATTGGCATATGGGCTGACATGGTTGCTCAGTTCCCCCACCTTCTCCTTCAGCTGTTGGGTGCCGGCAGACAGGCTTTGGCGCAGTGGTTGGGTGTGCTGTTCGGCCTGCACCAGGAAAGCATCAGCGTAAGGGACCAGACTTGCCTCCACCTTCTGCCGGAGCACATCTGCATACGGCTGTGTCCTCCTTCCAAGTTTTACTAGGCCATGGATCGTCCTTTCCATCAAATCAGACGATGCCCTGGCCACCACCTCCGACGTGGACTCCACCTCTGGTGGGAACGGTCTCTCTAGGTGTCACAGGCAGCTGCTGATGTTTGTCGGGATGTCAAGAACTTGGTCTATGTGGAGAAAGGAGGAAAGGCTAAGGAGTCAGGCAAGAGGAGGCTGGCTCAAGGGACAGCAAATGGGGTAGAGAGGGTGTTTTTAGACAAACCACTCACAAGTAACCACTATGTTACTTGTAAACACAATGGTAACCAAACCACTACCTTGCAGCTGCACATTACCAACTCCCAGGTGGTCCCTAGCTCATTGTGGGCTAACGGTGAGGAGAAAGCACTGTGGGTAGCTGTTTGAAGTCTAAACAGGACCTCACCACAGCTACGGTCAAGTCCTCCAGCAGCACCAGGCAACGGAGGCAGAAGCGTCAGGGGACTTTCCATCACTGCTCATCTGATCCCTGGCAGCAACCCATTTCCCCTACCGAGAAACAGCGGCAGGAAGACTGCCTCCCCTCTGCTGCATCTCAACAGAAGAAACAACAGCAACAGGAACTGAGTCCACTTTCACACCTTCCCGTCACGCATATTTTGGCTGCAGGAGGAACAGGGTGGAAGCCTCTGGACTACTCCACCCTGAAGCTTTTCTTGCTATCCCCGGTCCCAAGAGAGGTCAGGTAGCAGCAGCAGGAGCGGTCCCCGGTCCCCTACCATTTCTCCTATCACCACTGCCAGGTGCTCCCACGACCGGTAAGCCCCCTTTCCCTATAACAGCTTGTGGATAGTCATGTCCAAGTCCAAGTACTGTTTTCTCTAAATACTACCCCAAAACTAACTACTTGCCCAGGATTGCTCATGTTGGCAATCCTGAACACTTAGCTAGAGTAGCATCAGAAGCAGGGATGGAGAACCTCAGGCCCAGGGTCTGAATGCAGCCTGTGGCTAGTTTTTGTGTATGTCTCTCCTTTCCAGTTCCTGTTTCTGGCCCATGGATCCAGTTCCTACCCCCAAGCACTGAAAAACTGCGCTCAGGAGAAAGGCAGTAGAGATGGGGACATGCACACAAGGACAGGGGACAGATCCATGATCTGGACCCTCCTTTTCCCGAGTTTACCCCTTAAGCACCCCTGTCCTCAACTTATGCGGCCCTTGGATCTGGTACTTGTTTTCAAAGGGCCCCCTGGTTCCCATTCCTGGTTCAAAACTACTCTGGGCCTTTCTTCCCTAGGGGGGTACCACTTGCAGTCACTTCCCCTACAATACTGGGCATTGCCTCAGCTCTGACTCAGAGAGCAGAACGTCCTCTCCTGTATTGTCAAGTTGCCCATCTAGAAATTGTCGGCCTGCTTATGTTTGCCTGGATGACACAAGAAGGGCTTACTGCTATTTTAGAATCCCACAGCTCCAAATAACATAACAGATGCTTGTATTCCAGAGGCCCACCGTTCCACAGAACACAATGGGCATCCCTTATTCCAGACCCCACAGCCCCACAGAACACAGCGAATGTCTCTCATTTCAGACCCAACAGCCCCACAGAACACAATGGGAATCCCTTATTCCAGACCCCACAGCCCCACAGAACACAGCGAATGTCTCTCATTTCAGACCCAACAGCCCCATAGAACACAATGGCCGTTCCTTATTCCAATCCAGAGCCCCACAGCTCCAGGAACAGAATGTTTCCAAGGTCCACCACGTCACACTGCCCCATCTTATTTTACCTTTTGATCTAGCCACCCTTGCATGGGTGACACGTGGGAGGACACAAGCCCCCTAGATTTTCATCAGACCCCTCACATCCCCTTAAATTGCCCTTATCTATTGGGAACTCACCAGAGTGGAGGCACAGCCTAGGGTGGGGGGTTGAGGATGAAGTGGACGGGGGGAGAGGGCAGAGCTAAGGGGACCTGAGGGAGCACTGTGAGGTAGACAGGCATGTCACCCATCCGCCTCACAGTGCTCCCTCAGACCTGCGCCCCCACTGGTGTACTGACTATAAGGGGCAAACTTAAGTGGATCTGAAGCAGCCTGTCCCCTTTATAGCATTCCCACCTGTAACCCCCAAGCCCCATCCCTTGTACTCTCTTCATGGGGATAGTCCTAGAGGGTGAAAACACCACCAATCCCCTCCCCCCCTTTTCTCTTGCCCCATTATAAAGATTTCCCCCTAATATTTATCCGAAGTCTCCCTTGCTACAATTTCAGCCCATCGCCTCTTGCCCTTTCTCCTGTGGCTGCGGAAAATAACTTTATTTTTGGGATGTTATGAAAAAAATTCCTCATAAACTTCTTTTCTAAATTTCCAGACCCAAAATAACAGACATTTTTTCTGCCCATCTGTGTGTGAAGGGCAGCGGATGGGACACACAAACGTAAGAACTGTCACGCCGGGGTCAGACCAACGATCCATCGTCTGTCTCCAACTGTGGCCCAGCGTGAGAGTCTAGTGACGGCCAGCTTTTCCCAGAACGTTCTTCTAGGTAGGGCACCCGTGGAAAATCTGAGGGAAAGAGGCCCATGTGAGGTACCATGAAAGCCGGTGTGCAGAATGCAACAATGAGGCAAGACAGTGGGGCCAGCGGCCCAGCTCAGGTTTATTCCTGCCCCCTTCCTCCTCTCCCCACCCCACTGGCTTTCAGAGATGCTCTGCTGCTACTAACAGTTGTGTGGCCACAGGATGGGCCTACTTCCTGAATGGTCGACCTCCCCTCGAAAGCGGCTCCACCAGGCCTTCTCCATACTCCAGGGTGGCCCTGATCCAAGATCTCTGTCTAGATGTCTCTTCCCCCAGGGGTCACCTGGGTGGGTTGGCTCTCTGGGGCTCAGGCAGCCCCGCTCCACTCCTTTGCCGGGCTTCCTCTAAGCCCCATGAAGCAGCCTGGTGCTGCCGGGCCTCAGTCCCCTGGGGCGGCCTGTGAGTCCAGCTTTTTCGTCTAAGCAATTAGCCCAGCATTTTCCTCTCCAGGGCTCCTTAGCTGCCGCTCAGGCAGCCATCATAGCCATCCCTGCCTCTACGCTCGGTTAGCTCGCTGATCCCCCTGCTGGGAGCTTTCTCCCTTGAGTTCCCGGCCCACATCTGTTGTTTCCCAGCTTGTGTCTGCTGCCCAGAGTCTCGCAGGGACAATGGCTGCGTTTAGACAGACAGTAGCACCCCCGGTGGCCTGCCCAGATGTTCAGGAGGAGGAGAGGTGGACTCCCACTTGTGATGCTCCCGAGCATCTTGGAGCAGCACCAACAGAACAGAGCAGGCTACCCCCAAACCCAGGGCACCAGCCCAAGGCAGAGCTGCTGTCCAGCTGGGCACTGCAGCTCCGCGCTTGGCTGGCAGTTGCCCTGGGTAATACCATAAAGTTCCAGGCAGCAGCCTAGAGCGTCGGGCAATCCATCTGCAACTCTATGGTGTAGGGGAAGGGGTGCTGCGCAGGTGAACTGTGGGCCACAGCAGCCACTGAGTCTGTTTTAAACCCAGACCAGGCAGGGTTGGACACAAGGTGCACCCCCAAAAAGGGCCAGCCCTGCATCCATCTGAAAACACCCATCGTGTCCCTAGATCTGGAATTCTCTGACTGCCGGGCCCCAGGTCTCAAACCCCAGGCCGCAAAGGCTTTGGAGCGCTGTCCCAGCTGCTGGTGCCACCACTCAGACCTGACTTCAGCCTACTTCATGCCCTTCCTAATTCCTGCTAAGCATCCCCACCCAGGTTTATCCCGCACCGCCATCTGTTATCTGCAAACTCCCAATTTACTGTAACCAAGCCAAGAACAGGTACCTGAGCTCTCGCATCCTCATGAATGTTGCATCCCTTGTCTCTCCCTCTGTTCCCCCTTCCCTGTCTCCCCTCCCCCTGTCTTTAGATTGCAAGCCCTCGGGCAGGGACCGTGTCTAGGGCGCATTCAGATGTGCGTTTCAATCACACAGCAGCGGCAGCGGCGGCATGGTGCGATTTAAAGCAACGCTCACTTCCGGGTTGGTGTGAACGCACCAATTCAGCGTAACGCGAACAGTTGGAGTGCGGAGCTGCTCGGAGCAGCTTTTAAAACCGCACTCCCAACAGTTCGCGTTAGGCTGAAATGTGCGCGCTCGGTGCATTCACACCAACCCGGAAGTGCGCGTTGCTTTAAATCGCACGATGCCGCCGCCGCTGCTGCTGTGCGATTGAAACGCACATCTGAATGCAGCCTTATTCTTTGTAAAGCGCTGGGTACATCGGCTGCATAAATGCTTATAATAATAATAATAATAGTTCCCTCTTCCCCATGGTTCCTACTGTGTACTCCCAACCCCTGTCATGCCACACCTGCTCCCAGCTGTGTTCTTTTGCCCAAGTTCAGGTTGCAGGGCTGCATTAGAGTCAATGCAGGCCTGCAACCTTTATTTCTCATAAGCGCCCTCTAAATAGGTGCATATATGGCAACCCTACAGGCTCTGTATCAGTGCCTTAGGCCTTGCTACGTGTAAGGTTGCATAAGTGGCAACCCTAGCGGTGCGTGTCTGTGTGTATGTGTGTGTGTTCCCCCCCCTGCTTCCAGACCCCTTGTTCCCCCGGCTTACGTTCTTCGAGCCCTTGTTCTCTGTTTCTTCCTGGACCTCAGTGATGAGCCGTATGCTCTCTGAGTCTGGCAAGGCCAGTTCTCCGTGACGAGCTTCACTCTCCCTCAGATCAGAGAGCGGCTGAGAGGTTTTCTCTTAACATGTCGCTACCCTGCTCTAGCTCCCAGGTTGCCCTCCCTCAGGTTCAGTCCTCCCCTTCCGCCTCCCTGTGCCTTGACCCTCATGCCCTCCCCTGACACTACCCCAGCCTGGTTCCATGGGCATTGGGCTCATCACTGAAGACGAAGACCCAGCCTCTTGTGGAAGGCTGGGCACAAATGAAGAGGAACTCACAAATGAAGCATTTTCTCTGCAGAGAGAGGGGATGGGGAGATTGTCACAAAGGAACATGAGGCCTCACGGGAGAGATACTGAACTATAGGTCTAGCATATATGTAAGGCTAAAGGTTAAACATGGATGTAATGTCGAGAACTGACAACTCAAGTCATGTAATCATGTAGTGCACTGTAAACGGACAGTTGGGAAACTCCAGGAAGTGGAGACATTTAACGGATATGGATTGACGCCAGACAGAAATCCATTTAGGTGCAAATTAAGTTTGCCTGTGTGCCTACCTGTTGGCTTTGCCTATGTGTGCAGAGGCATGACCTCTCCAGCTTCTCCCCAAGGCGGGAAAAGGGAAACAAAGACTTAGAAAAGGGTATTTAAGCAAACGGACAAGACAAAGAGAGATTAAGCCATCTTCTGCTACCTCTTGGAGAGAGCTTCCAGCTCCATCTTGCCTGCCAGCAAGCGACTGCTGGAACAATGGATTGAGAGAGAGAACTTTGCTTTCTACCATCTAAGAGATCAATGCTCAGTCATTTTCACCACTGACTGAGAAGGGACTTCCTATAGGGTAAGCTTTATATAGGGGTTACCCAGTATAGAATAGGATGCGTTGTATTACTTTTCATTTCTTTAGCCACTCTGTATCAAATATATTGTCTTATGTAATCAATAAACTTTCTTCTTATCTTTATGAAGAAGTGTCTGTGGTCTGACATTGGGAGATCACATGTGAGCAACTTGAGTTTCCAAACTCTTGCGAACCCAGAGAGAAAGAGTCTGTAAATGGGAAGCTTTCTGGGAGTTGGGGGGTGGCAAAAGGATTCTCCCCTTTTGCAGGACTGGACCAGCCAGAGAGAGAACTGGTTCCGGTGGGCGGCAAGTGAGGGAAATTGAGTCACCCAGCCCAGGAAAGTGGGGTGTTGGACCCGCAAACCCGTGACAGTGGCGCCCAACGAAAAGGGTTACGCTCAGTTTGTGTACCAATGTGTAGAAAGTAGAGGAGGATAACCAAGCGAGTGGAATCCTCTGAGGGGAGTAAATCCTGTATCTGCAGAGAGTGAGATTGCCAGTGCTTTCTGGAACTCAACTCTGAGAGTGGAATAAGCAGTTCTTTGAACAGAGTACACTGAGTTTGTTATTTTAGTTTTGATTTCGGGTCAGGGACAGTGAACAAAATAGAGCTCCCAAAGCACTTTCACCACCTGAGAAGGTCAGATATGCTGGAGTCTCAGCCAAATTCTGCCTTTCTTCCCTGGAGAGCTCTGAGAAGGGCAGTTGTACAGCACCCTCCCCCTACCTCTGCCACAGACTAACTCAGGAACCTTGGGTCCAGCACTAAGACCTTATTCTGACGTTCGCTTAATTCACACAGCGGCGGCGGCGGCAACGTTCGATTTAAAGCAATGCGTGCTTCCGGGTTGGTGTGAATGCACCTAGTGCGCACAATTCAGCATTATGCAAACTGGTGGAGTGCAGTTTGAAAAGCTGGTCAGACCAACATTTTTAAAATTCAGTATAACGCTGAATTGTGTGCACTAGGTGCATTCACACCAACCCGGAAGTGCACGTTGCTTTAAATCGAACATTGTCGTCACCGCAGCTGTGCGAATTAAGCGAATGTCAGAATGAGCCCTTTTCACATGGACATGCCCAGACTTAGAATTTGTCAGGGCCAGGACAAAAATGAAATGCAGGGGCCTCAGGGCCCTGCCCTCCATAGCCCCCATCCCTTTAATAATGATGTTTGCTTACAAAAACAAAGGGTCAAGTCATACGTTTTCACACACAAACATGTGCACACACAGGCTCCCCCCCCCTTTTCTCCCTTTCGCTCTCTCTCTCTCTCACACACACACACACACCCCTTCTGGTAGGGGTGAACTGAGGAATCTGTGATTTACTGAAAGAGAAGGGAGCGGGGGGTGTCCCTTCCTGGGTGGGGAGAGGACCTGACAGAAATAGCCCATCCCAGGCCCCCAGGAGCACTGGAATGGAGGTTACCAGGAGTGGCCTCCTACTGTGGTCCCCTCTGACTCTGGGGGAGCGTTTTCCCCACATTGTTTCTTCCCCACTGCCTGCAAGCCAGAACTGTCCTCTCTCTCCCCACTCCAGGCTGTTCTGCTGCAGCAGCAGCTGCTACCAGGCTGAGAACAGAGAAGGCAGGTGCCAAGAGACAAGCAGGAGAGCCCCCCCGCCCCCCAGGCCCAGGAAGTCAGGGTCAGGGCCATGCCCAAAGCATCAGGGGATAGGGGAGGAGATTGACAGAACAGGGTTAGTTACTTCAGTTTAATTAAACAGATTTTATTACCTCTGTTTCGCTGTTCATCTGAACACTACATAAGTGGAGTAATTACTTCACTTTAATAAACCAATGTAATTACTTCAGTTTAACCTTGTTCGTCAGAACGTGGCCATAGACACAGGAGCGGGGGGCGGGACCAGGGGCAGGTGGGGAGTGAGATTCCACAGCCCCTTGTCCCCTGGACTCTGTACAAGATGATTCGTGGCCCCTGTGTCCATCTCCCCTCTCACATCTCATCAAAAAGGGAGGGCCAGAAGGGGCTCAGCCAGTCCTTGAAGTCTGTGGTGTAGGGAGAAACTCTCTCTTGGAGACCACTGAGGTGGGGCTGGAGGCCGTCACTGACTTGCTGAATCCCCTGGCTGAGGCTGTCTTGAAGCTTCTGGACGTAGGGCTCCAGGCCCTGTTGGACCTCCTGCATCCAGATATGCAGCTCCTTGACGTAAGGGCGCAGCTGGGTCCCCAGCTCCTTCACTTGCTGCTCAATCTCCTCCTTCAACTCCTCAGTACCAGTAACCAGGCTTTGTCGTAAGGCCTGGGTGCGCTGCTCGGCCTTTTCTAAGAGGGGGTCAGTATAGGGGGCCAGCTGGGCCTCCACCCTCTCCTGGAGCTTAGATGCATAACGGTCCACCTTGATGACAAGTCTAAATAGTCCCATTATTGTGTTGCGCGCTGCACGATCCGATACCTCGGACACCGTTTTAGTCGCTTCCTTTACTTCGGTGGGCAGCTGGTCTCCTAAGAGCTCCAGGCGTCTGGTGATATTCTTGAGGACATTACTAGCTTGGCTGCTGCAGAGAAGAGAGGAAGGGCTAGGAAGTGAGAGTGGGGTGAGGCTGGCTGGTTCAGGGGGGCAGGGAATGGGATCCGGGGGAAGGGACACCACTTCCGGTCACACCCCCTAAATACTAGGGCTGAGACAAGAGTTTGCCAAAATGGGAAATCTTGTTGAAATCCTAGTTCCTGATACCGTCTCGGTCAAATTGAGACTCTCTCAGTTACTCGGTAATATCTCGAGCAACATTTTGTTTCTTGGTTTACTGACTTTCCGCTTACCAGGATCCCATTTATTTCTTTGCCATTTATTACTTTGTCATTTACCGCTTTGCCCTCCATTACAAATCCCGAGAGGTAATACCGACACAATACTGCAGTGCATTTCTTGCACTTGTCACTCATTGACTGGTACGCAGATTCCTTAATTAATCTGTCATCCAGTTGCAGATCGGTCAAAGCAAAAAGAACAATAATTCTGACTGGAGGCATTGGAGTGTAGGGATGGGTGTTGTGGATTTGGATTAGTCCACAACTGCCTGTAATGGGCAGTTGCAGAAACGCAGCCCGATTACAGATCCGTATTATGGATCCTTATTGACATTGCTGGCACCTGCGTAGAACAGCCGGGTAGCCATTTTGCGCATGTGCAGCTGTTATTAATTTAAACATAGATCCGTAATACAAATCCGTATTTAATCTGTAAAAAATGATCCTGATCCGTAACGGATCCGAATACTCATTTTCATCTGTGTGCCCATCCATATTGGAGTGGAGGTTAAGGGGCACTGAGGGGAGGTTAAGGGGTGGGTTATTCGCACAGTGATTGGCTCAGAAATAACAAACCCAGAAGTAAAATGGTATCCTTGGCAATGCAGTAAGAGATAAATGGCACGCAGTAAACGGTAAGCAGAAATTTGGTAAATCGGAATGGTATCGTCCGGTATTGCGAGAATCAAGAAATTGCATCGGTACCAGGAAATGGTTGTGGAATTGATCCCGGTTCCTGATACAGCGAACTGTATCACGAACAGCACTTTAGCTGCTCATTTCAGCCCTACTAAATACAGGGTGTTGCCTCAACCCTGACTTAGAGAGGAGAGCCCCCCTTTTGCTGCATCCCCAACCCTGCGTGAGTGACGTCCACTCCGGCCCCAGGACCATTCCTGCCCTTCTTTCGCTTGGATGACACGGGCTTTAGGAGAAGGTCACAGACACGCCTAGATCTTCAGCAGAGCCCTCAGCCTCCTCTAACGGTGAATGCACCGGTGTGGGTTCACAGCTACGGGG
>QEPC01004835.1:30056-42083 GCA_003113815.1 Sphenodon punctatus | reverse complement strand
CCACCCCTGGTGCCTGGAAGTCTGCTCCTAGCTGAGTCAAATGACTTCCCCCTCCCTGCTACATTTGGCCTTCCAGTGACCTGACAGAAGACCATGTTTTAGCCACCCGAACACAACCGAACGCGATTCGAATTGAACGAACTGTTCGGCCATTCCGTCGTTCGGTGTTGGGTTCCGTTCGGTGTGTTCGCCATTTTCGTCGTTCGGTGTTCGGTTCTGTTCGGTGTGTTTGCCATTTCGGTGTTTGGTGTTCGGTCCGTTCGGTGTGTTCGTGTTCGTGTTCGTGTTCGGTTGTCCGAACAGGCCGAGTTCGGGCCGAACACCGAACTACCGAACCGCGTTCGCCCATCCCTAATTTTTTAAGGTTTCATTTCCTTCGGTTGACATTAGTTGGCATATCTTTATATTATCCCATTGAGAAAGGGGCTGCGCCCTGAAACGTGTCTGGGTTTTTATATAAGGTTCATGGCTTTGTATATACAGTTTATTATATGTTATCCATTTTATGTATACAGGCCTTTTGGGGCCAATTCTTTATCATTTTTATTTAAGATAGTTCGATAAATTATATAATTCCTTCTTCCCCCTCCTTTCTTTATTGGTTTGTATTGGAGGTTTCCTCTAGGTGTGGGAGTTTTGTGCTGTGGTTGGGGGTTTCGCTGTGTGGGTGTGTTCTGTGCACCTGTTAGGGATCCTCGCTCACCAGCCCGCCAGCACATCCCCCCCACCGGCACGGACCGCCTGAACGCCTTGGGGCTTGGACCACAACAGGGCTGTAATGTGGCTAAGGGGGACTACCTCCCCCCCGTGTCTGTGACATGCCCCCGTGCGATCAGTGGGCAGGATGCATCCATACCAATCCTGTATCTGTCACAGCGAGTGAAGGCCAGGGCATTGTGCAGCTGTGCAGAATCATGCTGCATGGAGTGCCTCATTAGCTCTGTGCTAGAGGCAGCCGTGGCCTTGGTGATCTGTCATCTCTAGCGCTGGAATGTTTCTTCCTGGTGCGTGGGATAGGGATTCACAGCGCCTAGCAGCCTGCCCACTATCAACTGTGTAAGGTCTCCCACCGGCTAGCATTGTGCAGCTCCTTGAGCATTGTCCATTCACAGCTGCTCTCTGTTGAACCCTGTCATGGCTGGCCGCTGGACCCGCTCTCAAGGTGCCAGGAGCAACCTCGGCGCCCTATGATGATAGAGGCCTAATACCTCTGGGATTTCAGGGCTACCACTCTAACCTGACGGGCATCCTTCCTACCTCGAGTGTTTCCTGAGTGATCTCTGGAGTAGCCAGACCTCAAGGGGCGAGCGTGTGGGACTGCGTGTGTGTAGACCCCATTCCCTACCATCCCCCATGGGGGGGGTCTCCCCCTACCCCATGACAGAATCACTGGCACTAAATACCCACTGCTTAAAGTTATGGATGTGGCCCAGCAGCTGGGAGAGCTCGTGAAAGCCATGCAGTCCTTGTCGATGGACTTGCAGGACGTCAAGGCTAAGCAGGCCGAACTGGAAGCGGCAATTAAGGCTTCCCTGGTGGGGCAGGGTGCCGCGGCGGCAGCGGCTCCTCCTCCACTACCTGCTCCAGCACCACAGGGGGCGTGGGCTCCCCCATCTCGGGAACCCAAAGGTCCCAAAATTGATAAATATCATGGGGATTGTCAGGTCTTTCAGGGCCAAGAGCCCTCTGAGACCTGACGTTTACAACCCAACCCACTACGTATCCCACAGACCGTTTGAAGGTAGCCTTTATTATTGGCAAATTAGGGGGGATAGCATTGGACTGGGCCACCGCGTTGTTAAAAAATAAAAGACCTTTATTGGCTCATTATAATGATTTTGTGAAGGAATTTGCTGTCCTTTTTGACCACCCGCATCGTACCCAAGATGCGCAGACGCAGATCATGTCCATAAAACAGGGAAAAGGTAACCTCTTGGACTATATTACTCATTTTCAACAGCTAGCGTTGGATCTCCAATGGGCTGATGATGTACTTCAGGTTTTGTTCCATAAAGAACTTAACGAGGAACTCAAGGACCAACTAGCCTTTATGGCACTCCTTGATATTTGGGGAAACCTCGCCACCCTGGCGCTGCAAATTGACGATCGCCTAGCAGAACGACGGCAGGAACGACGTCATGAACCTTGGTCCTACCTTCCCCGTGCCCCATTTAGCCTGGGCTCAGGCAGTGGGGCTTCCCCTGGAGGGGACCCCGAACCCATGCAACTGGGAGCAGCCAGAGGCCCCCTTACACAAGCAGAACGCGACCGATGTCGGAAATCACGTGCCTGTTATTACTGTGGAGAGACTACCCACTTCATCCAGGCATGCCCTCCCCCTCGCCCAATCCCGCTCGGAGTTGGGAAATGTCAAAAGCCAGGGCGGGCAGGGGTCGTCCCGGCCATGAAAAAGTCCCTGTTGGCTCCCCCCCAGCTTCAAAGGCACCTCTGAATACCACTCATGTTGCTGGTCTCCCCCCAACACTCTTTCGTAGTGTGGACCCTGGTTGACTCCACGGCTTCCAGTAACTTCATAGATTCCAGATTGGTTTACCTCCATGGGATCCCCACTGAAACTAAGCCAATCCCTGAACCAGTTCACACGACAGATGGGTCTTTGTTGGCATCCGGACCCATTACCTCCCAGACTCGACAACTACGAGCCATGATAGGGAATCATCAAGAGGATCTAACCTTCGACATAGACTTCAACCCCCCATTCTTAGTGGTTTTGGGACTGCCTTGGTTTCGCAAACACAACCCCCAGGTCTCATGGACTAATAACCAGCTCTTGTTGAACTCCGAATACTGTCTCCACGAGTGCCAAGCGCTACCTCCTGGCCCTTGTTTGGCCGCAGCCAGCTTAACAGTAGCAGATGGTCCCGAACCCTGACTCCCCATGGAATACCAACAGTTCCGGGATGTTTTCAGTAAACAATCCGCTGCCATCTTACCACCTCATAGGTCTTATTACTGTCCTATCGATTTGCAACCAGGTACAGAACCTCCGTTTGGCCATATTTACGCCCTTTCAACCCCTGAACTTGAAACCCTTCGCCTCTATCTGGATGAGGCACTAAGTAACGGATTTATCTGCCATTCTGTTTCCCCAGCTGGAGAGCCTATCTTTTTTGTCCCCAAGAAAGACGGGGGCCTTCGCCCCTGCAATGACTATTGAGGATTAAACAAGGTGACAATTAAGAACCGCTACCCTTTGCCACTAATTCCCAAATTATTGAATCGACTCCAAGGGGCCGCTATCTTCACCAAATTTGATCTGCGTGGCGCTTACAACCTTGTCAGGGTGTGCGAGGGAGATGAGTGGAAGACAGCATTCAGAACGCGTTATGGCCCCTTTGAATATTTGGTGATACCCTTCAGCTTGGTCAACGCACCAGCCACCTTTCAACACTTTATTAACGACATTTTGCGAGACCTGTTAGACGTGTTCGTGATTGCCTACCTAGACGACTTCCTTATCTATTCGGTCACCCGCCAGCAGCATGTAGGTCACGTCAAACGCGTCCTTCAGCAACTCTGGGACCACCAGCTGTATTGCAAATTGGAGAAGTGTGCTTTCCACCTTACTTCCGTGGACTTCTTGGGGTTTGTCATCATGCCAACAGGAGTGCACATGGACCCACGTAAGGTGGAGACCATTCAACGTTGGCCGTAAAACCCCTTCAGAGATTCTTAGGTAGTGTCAATTACTACTGACAATACATTCCCCATTATGCCGAATTAACTATACCCCTACCGCGCTTGCTAAAAAAGCATCAGGAATTTCAATGGGGAGCAGAACAACAACATAGTTTTTGTTGCCTGAAGGACGCCTTCATGTCCGCTCCCCTCTTACATCATCCTGACTTTCAGCAGCCCTTCCAAGTAGAAGCCGACGCATCCAGTCAGGCCTTGGGAGTTGTCTTATCACAGCCCACCACACCAGATGGACGGATGGTACCGTGCACCTATTATTCTCGGCAGCTTACGGCCGCGGAGCAAAACTACACAATATTTGACCGAGAACTGTTAGCTATCAAAGCCGCCTTCGAAACATGGTGCTATTACTTGGAGGGGGCTTTTCACACGGTAACCGTGGTCACGGATCATAAAAACCTGGTGTATCTCCAAACTGCTCGCATTGCCAATGCCTGGCACGCGTGATGGGCTCTGTTTTTTGCCTGCTTCTCCTTCACCATTTGTTATCGCCCTGGAAAACTCAACATCGTAGCAGATGCCCTTTGCCGTTGCCATGAAAGAGGACAGGAAGAAAGGAGCCCAATGGAATCAATCTTCCGTAACCAGGTGTTTGCTACCACCTATGTAACCAGGGAACGATTCACGAAGGCCACAGCCCAAGAACTTACCCCTGCGCCTGATCCCTCCTATAAAGAAGATAACGGACTTTTCCGGAAGCAAGGGTGTATAGTGGTTCCACCGACGTGCCAAGCTAATATCGTCTGGGCCCACCACAACGCCCCTCTTGCAGGGCATCCGGGACATGATCGTACCAAGGCACTAATCCAACGTTCCTTTTGGTGGCCTTCGTTAGACCAGGATGTACAACAATATGTCACCAACTGTGGCACTTGTGCCCATACCAAGAGTCCCCGACACGTCTCGACAGGCCTGCTACAATTGTCTGAACCCCCCCCCAAGGGCCGTGGCAACGGGTAGGAATCGACTTCATTGTGGATCTTCCCCCCTCTCGGGGGTATACCACAGTGTGTGTAGTAGTTGATCACTTTACTAAAATGGCGCATTTCATTGCCTATAAAAAACTCCCTACCGCTCATCGGATTGCCCTTCTTTTTATACATCACATTGTTTGATTACATGGATGGCCTCTAGAAATTATTAGTGACCGGGGCTCCCAGTTCACGTCCCGCTTCTGGCAAGCCCTCTTTAAGGCATTACATGTACAACTTAAACCCACCACCACTTATCACCCTCAGGCCAATAGGCAGATGGAATGGATAAATCAGGATTTTGAACAGTACCTTCGATGTTATATACATTTTCTACAAGATGATTGGTACACCTGGCTCCCTATGGTGGAGTTTGTACATAACAATGCCCTGAACACTTCATTGGGGAGCTCCCCGTTCTACATATCATATGGGTTCCACCCCCAAATTGGGGTTCCTGATGTCTCTGCCATACAAGTTCCTGCTGTGGGCAGTCTTGTGCATCACATCCGTCGGGCTCAAGCTCTAGCCAAAACCACCCTGACCGAGTCTCGGCAATGATACAAACGTTTTGTGGACAAGCATCATCGTCCAACACCCCCTTTGGCCCCAGGAGATTATGTATGGGTCAATTGATGGCACTATGCCTCTGCCCGTCCGTCCCCAAAGCTAGATGACAAATTCATCGGCCACTTCCCCATCCTTGAACAATTGAATGAGGTCACGTTTAAGGTCAGTCTCCCTGCCCACATGCACATACACCCCACCTTCCACTTCTCAAGAAAGCCCATATCTCTGACATCCCTCCTGCTCCTACTCCTTCTTCGACAGACCCTACGGAGACTTGGTTTGAAGTCCATGATATCTTAGACTCCAGGATTTGCCGGGGTCGTCTATGCTATCTGATTGACTGGGTCGGCTATGGCCCCTCTGATCGGTCCTGGGAACCAGCCTCTCATGTCTCTGCTCCTCGCCTAACCCGTCTTTTTCATCTACGACACCCCAAAAAGCCGGGTCCTCATTGGGGCCTTGGATGGGGGGCTCGACGGGGGGGTACTGTCATGGCTGGCCGCCGGACACGCTCTCAAAGTGCTGGGGGCATCCGATCCTGGGTGCAGCACAAGGGCCCAGGCCCCGCCCGCTCCTCTGCTGTGGGGCCAGCTGCCCCCCTGCTGGCCTCAGGGACACAAGACACGGCGGGCACTCAGACCTCGCCGCCACCGGACCCAGAAGAAGGGACTTCCCCTGCTGTCACACAGAGCAGGGGGCAGAGCCAGTGCAGCTGCGCCACTCTCTGTGCTTACAGGCATGCCGGGGGGGCGTGGCCTGCTCCTTAAATGCCGGCGCTGCCAGACACACAGCGCCGGTGGTCTGTTCATAGACTGGCCCCCGTTGCGCAGCTAAGTACCTTGATTATTTGTAATATTGTGAATTGTGTTGTGTGTTGTGTCCCCCTGTTGGTTGTTCATGAGCCTGGGTAAAAGGGAGTTTGGTGGGAGGTGTGGTTGTTGGTGTGTGTGTTCCTATTTCCCTTAAGCCTTCCCTTGACTGTTTGGACCTAGAGATTGTGAGGAGCGAAAGGCGGACGAGTCAGCCTCTTCCTGGGACCTTCTTCCGTACCTGTTTGTGTGCAAGGACCCCCCCTTCCCAGAGCATTCCCATGGACCCCTCCCCTTGCTCCCCCCACTGTGTTCACCTCTTCCCTTTCCCCCCTGGTGTGCTAGGGTGTGTATTTGGGGGGTAGGGAGTGAGGTGGTACATTCTGGCTCAGATACCTCCGCGCCCTATGATGATAGAGGCCTAATCCCTCTGGGATTTAAGGGCTACCACTCTAACCTGACGGGCATCCTTCCTACCTCGAGTGTTTCCTGAGCGATCTCCGGAGTAGCCAGACCTCAAAGGGAGAGCGTGTGGGGCTGCGTGTGTGTAGACCCCGTTCCCTACCATCCCCCACGGGGGGGTCTCCCCCTACCCCGTGACAAACCCCTGTACAATCCAGCAACCAGCCCTTGAAACGGTGATGGCAGGGTGTGGAACAGGCCCCGAGGCTGATGTTGGTGCAAGGGAGGAGTGATCACCCAACATGCTGTTGGGAATGCTGTGGCAGAGCCGCGATGTTCAGCTGCTGATGAGCAACCTCCTGTCAGTCGTAGATGGATTCAATCTCCTGTCATGGTACATGTGGGTGATAGGCCAACCATTTGGGGGTCAGGCTTGCCAGAGGCATGCCGGGGAGCTCGACTTCACCCTCCTGCAACAACCTCTTTGGGGGCACCCAGCCGCTGCTGTTGTGCCATGGATTGCACAGGAGATCACGGCTATTCACCTGGTGGCTGCTCGACTCGAGTATGGACTGGCCCTCCAGGCCGGGGGTCCTCATGTTGCTACTGACTACACCGGCTTCCTACTGCGTGCCTGTGGTGTATTGCGTCCGTTATCAGACTGCCAGGTCCTTCTTGGGGAACTGTACCTGCTACCGCCAGGGCCCCGAGGGAAACGCGGGTCTGCGATTCGCAGATTTCCCGCGGAATTCCCCTCCCCCCGCGAAATCTCCTGCCCCGCTTACCCCAGCGCAGAATTTCCAGCCTGCGCTGCGGGGACGTGGGGCAGGAGATTCCATTGGAGCCGGGCGCCCTATGATCAGTGCTGAACCTTCCAGATGTCCGGGCTGCAGCTGTCATGGAGAACCACCTCCTGCCCTGGTTCATGGTAGATGCGCATATGCATTTCCGGGGATTCTGCAGGGACCTATTCACCTGGGAGGGTCTTGTCCCGGGACACTTGTTTCACGAGCACCCTCTGGCCTCTCCCTGAGCTGGGTGTCCCAACCTCCCGCACCGTGGCAACGTGTTCCCCGTGTCTGTGCTGTGCCTTGCCTCCCCTTGGACAGTGCTGATCCTCCCCACTGTATTGTGAAACCCGTTGGTCAGTTGCCCTGTCTGCCGGACTCCATCACAGCTTCTGTATACCCCCACCTCCATCCCTGTTGCGTTAACAAGTGCCTCTATCCCTCTTAGAGTGGGTGCAATGATGGCCCAGAGTGATGGTTGCGTGGAACGCCCACGGGCCCGTTATCACCCGTTCACCGGCCTCTGTTTGCCCATATCCCCCTTTCTCCCCATCATTAATAAAGACCTTGCCTGTGCCTGTACATCCTATAGTGCTTTTGTGTCAGTGTGATGCTCCAATCGCCCCTTCCATGGCAATAGCCTTTTCCGTGTGTCTTTGTTATTGTGATCGGAGTCCGGGGGGTTCATGTTTGGGATCACTGGGGCTGTCAGTTAGCAACCTGTGATGCGTGATGCATTCCCCTGGGGGCTCCCTAATGGATCTGAGGTTCGACCTGTGGGGTACTGGGTGTCAGGAATAGTTGCTGGGGAAAGAGAGGGACACGGATGCACTGGTACTTCCGGGGAACTCGCCCCCGACGGCGCACCCAAGTCTCATCGGCCAGTGCGCCTCTGCCCTTGCTGGTAATGGGGAATGCGGTGCACGCACCTGCTGACGACATAGCATCGGGCTGTAACCCAGCAACCAGAAGCCCTCNAACCAAGCCCCCCCGCATGGTAAATCGCGCCGAGGCGCAGAATTGGCCCCTGACTCCCGCGGAATTTTAAAAAAAATTCTGCGGAAGAATCGGGGCCCTGGCTACCGCCCTATGTTGGTGGACCACTACTGACTGGGACCCCTATTGCATTGGAGCCGGGCGCCCTATGATCAGTGCTGAACCTTCCAGATGTCCGGGCTGCAGCTGTCATGGAGAACCACCTCCTGCCCTGGTTCATGGTAGATGCGCATATGCATTTCCGGGGATTCTGCAGGGACCTATTCACCTGGGAGGGTCTTGTCCCGGGACACTTGTTTCACGAGCACCCTCTGGCCTCTCCCTGAGCTGGGTGTCCCAACCTCCCGCACCGTGGCAACGTGTTCCCCGTGTCTGTGCTGTGCCTTGCCTCCCCTTGGACAGTGCTGATCCTCCCCACTGTATTGTGAAACCCGTTGGTCAGTTGCCCTGTCTGCCGGACTCCATCACAGCTTCTGTATACCCCCACCTCCATCCCTGTTGCGTTAACAAGTGCCTCTATCCCTCTTAGAGTGGGTGCAATGATGGCCCAGAGTGATGGTTGCGTGGAACGCCCACGGGCCCGTTATCACCCGTTCACCGGCCTCTGTTTGCCCATATCCCCCTTTCTCCCCATCATTAATAAAGACCTTGCCTGTGCCTGTACATCCTATAGTGCTTTTGTGTCAGTGTGATGCTCCAATCGCCCCTTCCATGGCAATAGCCTTTTCCGTGTGTCTTTGTTATTGTGATCGGAGTCCGGGGGGTTCATGTTTGGGATCACTGGGGCTGTCAGTTAGCAACCTGTGATGCGTGATGCATTCCCCTGGGGGCTCCCTAATGGATCTGAGGTTCGACCTGTGGGGTACTGGGTGTCAGGAATAGTTGCTGGGGAAAGAGAGGGACACGGATGCACTGGTACTTCCGGGGAACTCGCCCCCGACGGCGCACCCAAGTCTCATCGGCCAGTGCGCCTCTGCCCTTGCTGGTAATGGGGAATGCGGTGCACGCACCTGCTGACGACATAGCATCGGGCTGTAACCCAGCAACCAGAAGCCCTCTGCGCATGCATGAACCGGACCCGGAAGTAGGATTGCGGCGCTCCACACACTTGCTGGCAAAGGCAGGGGGCAAGACTATTTAAGCCTGAGGCAAGCAGCAATCAGTGCTGGTGATCGGATCTTGTGCCGTGAGACTGGCCCCCTTGAGTGCGTTGTGCGGAGAGCAGAGTGACAGACGAAGGCAGTGTGAATCATAGCGTGCAAGTGAATCGAGAGAAAGGTGAGTGTGTGTGGTAGTGACTGATTATAGAGAGTGTTTGGTGTACGAGTCTTCTGTTCCTAGTAATACTTCTGGTTCCCCTTGACCCCGTGTGAGTGTCCTGTCCCTTCCTGCTTCCCCCAGACCCGGGGTTCCCCGGGCCCTTCCCCCCGCTATATCATCACAGATCTTGCACCCCCATCCCTTCTCCTTGTGTACGTGGGTGTGGAAGAGTCTTAGGGTGGGCACCCTATTGCTTCACAGTCCCTGTGATGAGCTTTGGTGTGGGACTGCTCCTGTAGCACGCTCCCTTCACCACTATAAGACCCTGAGGGATACTTTAGACCGACTAGGTGCCCTTGCGACTGAAGCACCACTGTGTGCCCCTAAACCCGTGTGTCTCCCTTACACTGGGGTCCAATGCGTTCTGTTGACAGCACTGTCCTTGATCTGCTGGTGGCCACCTGGTGTCCAGCAACCCTGTGCGGGCCACCATCCTCTGGGCAGTCCCCTGATATTCCCTGTGGTGGTGTTGTCAAACACCTAGATGGCTTGGTGGCCTGTCATGGGTTGCGTGTGCCACATGTGTGCTTATGCCATTCCATGGCAGTGCTGTTCGTAATGCCCCTGTACGTGGGTGGGTGCTGGGTGCGGGCCCCAATCCCTCCATAGTGGCTACAGTTGCCCTGGAGACCTTGGCACAGGCCAAGCACGATGTCAGTTCGGGATTAGCCATTGGTTGCCCCCCCTCTGTGGCTGCCCCACCTATCGCTGCTCAGGTTGCCCGCTGTTGGTTCCCACCATCTACACTGTTGGCGATGGATGGGCGTCAGGAGAGACGGGCTGTTGACCATGAGTGCAGGTTGTTTTAGGCCCATCAGTTGTCTGCCCGTGTTCTCGCTTGATCCAAATGGTTGGGGTGCTGGCATGGATGAACCCTGTGTGGGGAATGTGTTCTGTGTGCTTACTGATCCCTGCCGACCCACACTGTTTCCATGCACCCTTTCCCCTTCTCCCTCTCCATTCTTCCTTCTAGCTACTCTGGTTGTTTTCCTGGCCACGCTTCACCTGGGACAGATGGCCAGGAAGCTCCAGCGTGTGACCTCACAGCTCCCTGCTGAGTCATGGCTGTATGAGGAGATCAGTGAGTGTGCTGTGTGTGGGGGGGGGCCCTCTCCCCTGGTGTCTGTTTGGGGCTCCATGTTGTTGGGGTCCTTGTACCGTCCTAATGGCTCAACCCCTCTCCTTCAGTGCAGGCAATGATTGCAGAGTGGACCAGGGAGCAGGAGGAGGTTCTGCAGCTGCTACTGCACCTCCTATAGAGGGTGCACCAGGTCGACTGCACCCAGGAGGATCGCTGGAGCCGGGTACGGGGTCGGCGTCCCTATTGAGGGTGGGATCCGCCCCACCAACCCTCTCTGTGCTGCCTCCCCAGCTCCCTTGCCCCTGTTCCATGTTCTGCTCAGTTTCCCCTTGTTATTAAAGTGGTTCTGCTCCCTTCTCTGGTTGTCTCTTCTTTTTCCCTTTTAGCTGGTCTATTCTGTGGGTGCCTTATGGTGGTTGTGCCACAGTTGACTGGCAGGAAATGGGTATCTCAACACACACACACACACACACACACACACACACACACACACACAGCAGTGGTTGTGCTGCAGCTCAGTTGGATCCTTTGGAGTTGACCCTTGGTTCCCTTTCCTGGAGGTTGTGGCCACTCGGCTGCCTGTCTTGACTTTGTTATGTCCCCCTCCATCCCTGTCTTGATGCCCCTCTTTCCCTCCATCCCCTTGGGCCAGGGGTCCATTCCCTTAGCTGTTGGCCTGGTGTCATATCCCCTCCCTGCCTTTGTGGTTGCCCCCCCCTCCATCGCCCACACGCATTCGTGGTTGGAGCTTGGAGAGCTGCAGTGGCTTTGCTGGTGGTTGGTGAGTTCTGGGGTCATTCCCCCTGCCATTCCCTGGCAGCCAGGCTTTGCTGTGCACTTCTGTCCCTGCTGCCATGACCGCCTGTGTCCCATTCCCGGCTTGTTTTATGGAAACCTTTGGATTGTGTGTGCAGGGGCCCTGCTGGGGGGTTGGGTGTTTGTGTTGGGGTCCCCTGCTGCTTCGGGTCTCTGACCTTCTCTCCTGTGCCCCTTCCCAGCCCAGTCCCCCCACCCCCAGTGTTAACCCTTCCCTGTGTGATTGTGTTCACGGTTGTGTGTTCTGGTTTGTGGGGGGTCTGTGGTGACCGGCTGTCTGGCCTGTCATGGATTTGGCTGGGGGCCACTACCTTATTATTATTATTATTAACAAACATTTATATAGCACCAGCAGTGTACATGGCACTTTACAAAGTAATAAAATAGACACGGTCCCTGCCCCTAGGGCTTACAATCTGAGCGACAGGAGCTGGGGGAGAGACATAGGAAGGGGAACAGAGGGAGAGACAAGGGGTCTAACATTCATGAAGATGCGAGGTCTCAAGTGCACGTACTTGGCTTGGTTACGATGAGAATGACAGCAGGCAGGTCCATGT
>QEPC01004835.1:11647-26523 GCA_003113815.1 Sphenodon punctatus | reverse complement strand
TTGGCCCGCTGGTCGGTGGAGCTTGGGGTGGCAGGAAGGCCAGCCCCAGGAGAGTCGTGGTGTTCTCAAGCGATGACAGCCGAGGATGCTGGGAGCGTATGCAGACGAGCTGCAACCTCACCAGACTACCTTGTGTCTCCTGTCATCCCTGCTCCTTCCACACAGGGTCTGGTGGTTCAGGGACAGAGCTGCATGACGCGGCTTCATTTGCCCTCCTGGCGGGACACCCATGTGAATGTCATGGGTGTTTGCTCAGTGTTTGGATGATGGGTGTGTGCTGGACCCTCCCCTTCCATCCCACAACCCCTGTGGTGCCGTCCGTGTATACGTCTCCCAGCTCGACCCCGTCGGGTGTGCTCACCCACCCATCTCCACTCACTGGGCTGGCATTGTCATCCGTGTACAAAAGGCCATATTTGTATCCATAAAGCCCCACTAGCCTTTGCTGTTTAAACTAGGTAATAACAGCTTGTATTTCTTAAACACTGTATAAAGAAAGTTAAAGACTGTCTTACAGATAGGGAGTCTGAGGCTTAGAGAAGTTGTATTTTATCTGCATTTACAGTACTAGAAGAAGCCATTTGAAGACTCCAGCTGATGGGTGAGAGCCTTGTGGCTACAGCAGAGATAATGCAGGAGGTATCCACTGACCTACGAGACATCAGTAAGTAGCACTGGTAACCAATACCATCTGTCAGGGATGCTTTCTCTCTTTTTCCTTGTAGTGGAGATGTATGCAGGATATCCTCCATCTCCTGGTCCAAATGGAAACCCATAACTGCTATTTCTTTCCATTGTCTCTTTCTGGTCCCTTGTGCAAATCCCTATGCCTAATTAAGAAAAGAGCCTTAGGGGAAGGCTTATTTTTGTATAGTTATTAATATTATATCATACATCTAGTATACACTTTATGTATTTGATATTACTTATATGTTTACTATATAATTATTATATAGTATACAAATATAATTAGTATTAGTATTATAAATTACTGTTGCATAATACAATTATAGAAATACACTTATACAGTTAAACTCTTCTAAATGTATACATATATAGATATACATATATATACACACACACATATACACACGCACTATATTGAACAATGTTAAAAGCAACTGAACAGGACTAGAGACAAGTGATCCTACAAGGATCCTACAAGGATACTGTCAATCACATAGTAATTAAATATGTCAAAAAGTGAATGACAAAACAGAGGTAAATTAAATCTTTTAGTTAAACATTTTGGCTTCCACTTTCTTCAGTAACCAGTTGGATTTAAAGTGTATGCTGCTGGGAGTCAAGGTAACAGAGTGTTGAGGGAAGAAGAAAGTCAAGGCAGGTGATGCTGAAAGGGAGGGGAGAAGTACTAAAGATGAGGAAGACCTTAGGTGTGGACTTCTAGGTTGAGGCCTTGAGGTGTAGAGTACAAAGTCTGTATATCCAAAAGTTCTCCCTTTCTTCTAGTGACCATTGTATTGGTGGATTCTCTATGGGGAATATTACCAAGTCCTAAAGGCTGTGAGTATCAGAGTTAAAATGTTTAGAAACAGTTTGTTCTAGCTTCTTCATGATGATAGCCAATTTGTGGTTTCTAAAATGTGTCCGAAGATCAGCAGTTGTCTTTCCAACGTATAGAATGTGGCATCCAGGGCGTTTGCATTCAATAACATATATGAGATAGTTGTATTTACAGGTGATGTTCTGTTTAATAAAGTAGGTCTTGTTGGTTACACTGCTTTTAAAGTTTGCAGTCTCTCTCATGCATGTGCAGGTGATGCACTGACTAGAATTACAACAGTGTGATCCAATCCTGGACTGGTTTAATTTGGGCTCTTCCTAGAAGTTTGGGAAGTTGACAGAAGGCAATGAGAAGGGGTTTGTTAATAGATGTAGCCAGACGTGGTGAGTTGGCAAACAATGGATAGCTTTCCTTAATAGCCAGATGAAAATTAGAGGACAGCAGGTGGAAGTCAACCACAAAAAGGGATGCATTGTTGTTTAGTATTTTCACTATAGGTTTTTGGAGGAGCGAATCCCTTGTGAGAATAGATGCTTGGTAGATGTTGGGTGATTTCAGACGAGAAATCTGAAATTCGCCCTGTCCCGGAATCACCCAAATGATTCCCTGCCGGGATCACTCCAGCATGTCCAACAAACGTGCTGGCTGATCCCGGCGGGGAATTGGGGAGAGGGCGGGGCTGCGCGGCACAATGTGTGGCCGCACGGCCTCGCCCCCCCATGCTCCCCTGCCGCCTGCCCTCTGGGGATATGGGCGGGTGCCGTGGCCAATGCAGCCACAGTGCCCGCCCTATTTGACCACGGCCTGGAATCCCACCGGGGTGCTGGCCAGATGTTACATTTTGTTGGTTCCCGTCGGGGATCTCTTTGACCACGCTTGCGGTGCTTGTCTGGTGGGGAGCCCCGGAAGCGTGGTTGAAATCGACCCCATGTGGGAATTGACCATGGTGAACATCTGGCGGCCACCTAACAGACGTTCAGGGTGCTTTGGCCCCATGTGGGTATTGACTGTGGTTCACTGTGATCTCGTCACATCTGAAAATACCCGTTGTGGTCAATAACATGTGGAGGATATCTCCTACAAAGGAGTTGCTCTTTATAAGTATATTGTATATACTTACTATACTTAATAAAGGGTGAAAACAGACATGACGCTAACCACCCTTTAACCACCTTTGGTGTTTATTTATGCATATTGCAGGACTGTATTGCTGCCCTATGCAGCCCTGAAACATGCATAAATGACCACCAAGGGTGGTTAAAGGGTGGTTAGCATCATGTCTGTTTTCACCCATAGTATAGTAAGTACTGCGGGCAGGAGGGGCGAGATATAAATTTTTACATAAATACTTAAATAAAATAAATAAATATCATACTTTAATTTATATATAAAACCCAATTATGCATATGTCATATATTTCCTATTTTAAACATATTTTTTGGGCCATCTGTGTTCCTAATGTATTAATTTTGAATTTCAGTATATTAACTTTCTGTTTCAATGTATTGAACTTGTGTTTTACTGCATTGATTTTTAAAATCAGTTTCTATATGTACCTTGGTTCAGGCTGAGGCCTCCTCTAGGACTGATGCGGCAGCAGCTGTTACCGCACTGCAATTCCATTCCTAAACCTCGGCATCCCACGTTGCACCTCACAGAATTCCGCCCGGTACCCCGCGATTCTGCGATTCTTCCACTACAAGAATCCGCGGATGTGGCATATATGTGTTTCACCGATTTGCTGATCTTTACCGTTGTCGTATAAAATCAGCGGTCTTTTCCCACGTTCCGCCCATTTAATATATGTGACACAGTCATGAGCATTTATCGCGGTTCCGCGAAGGGAGTATGACTAGTATGTAATGTATGCAGCCGCTGCTGCGCTGTGCTGTCACGCTGTCATGCTGACTGCTGGTGCTGTGTGTGTGTCTCTCTCTCTGTACTGCAGTAACTGCTCATTCTTCTCAATACATACATGCATAGGCAACATGTTCTGGTTGGGACAAGGAACGGTGTTTTTATTATATGGCAAACTGATCTTTTATGTAAACGTAAATTGATCTCCAAAGTAAAGTTTTTTGACCAAAACTCATGTTGGGAGTTTAAAGTGACCTGTGTATTGGCTGACCAAGTCATTTTTTACATCATAGGACCGGCTCTGAAAGTTGAAGGAATGAAGTATGATACTGTAGTGTGAAGTCCATGCAGAAGAGTGTCTTACAATCCTCATTCTGCAATTCCTCAGTCTAGAAGAAGTGAGCTGAGCAACAGAACTCTGTTGGCATAGTTGTTAATGTCCCTGCTTTCCATACGATTAATAGTTGTCATTCAGCTGGTTCAAATCCACACTGTTACATGTAACTATTTTTTGTGTTTTTTTACTTTTACATTAGTGTTATTGTTTGTTTTGTTAATAATATAATTATTGCTTTGTTTTGCTTGCATACTTTGTAATATAAATACTTTAAAAATGTTTATTTATTACATTAACCCAAGATTAACTGATTAGCACAGATGAGCCAGGCGGCATGCTATTATGCCCCACACCCTAGCGCTGCTGGCGTTACGCTCACTTGCAGTCGCTGACTGCCATCGCCAATGCCATCACTGACTGCCCTGCCCCCACCTGTCCTTATGTGACCACCTTCCCTCCCCCGGACACTAGACGATTTCTGTAGAGTCTGAGATGCGCTTGTGGGCAGCAACCAGCAACAGCCAGGGAGAGGGGTGTGTGTGTGTGGTGCTTTTAGCATTTTAATCTTCTACTTTATCAGAGCCTTTGTATTGTGTTGTTAACAAAGGACAGTGAAATAATGCCTCTAAGAGAGAGTGATTGATTTAGACAGGTCCCACTCCCTGCCCAGTGTACTTAACAATCAAAGATGCACAAGGATGAGGGGAACACACAGGGAAAGACAGATACACATGTATTCCCATTTTTCATATGGGGAACTGAAACTGAGAGGTTTTTACTTCTCCAAGGCCACTCAGTGATTTCCTATTTCAATTAGCCCTGGTCTCCTAGGTCCAAGTCCATCAGTCCCTTATGCATTAGAGCTTTAAAACAGTCCTTGTGTGGCTCAGCATCTCAGCTTTGGGGTGGATGTACAGAAGATTCCACCCTTTTTCTGCTCAAGTCCCTTCTAATCATCTGACTTATAAAGTAAGTAGGCATACACATACACACACACACACACACACATGCACTCCCCCATTTAAAAGACAAAATGGGTACTCCTCAGGGTCAGGATACTGCAGTGCAGTCCAGTGCACACTGCACAGCACACACTGGCTAATCCATAAATGGTAGGTTGAATAATGCATATTTGAGGGGTATACCCATTTTTTTTAGTAAAATGCTTAGTTCCTATCCCAACTATGGATGCATAGTTTCCATCTGCACCCCTCCACCAGGCCACACGTCCACCCTGATCCCTCTGCAACCATCCAGGCCATGCAGTTACCAACCTCCATGAGTGTCGGTCGGATAAATATGTGTATGTGGCCTGGGTATGTGTGTGTGTGTGTGTGTGTATATGTGCATATGTGTATGCCTATGCATATGCAGAGGCATACACATACATATCTTTACTCCTCTGCATATATATATGATGTATGTGCATGCTTATATATGTGCATGTATAGATGTGTATATATACAATATATATACATATATATTTCTTTAGACACACACACACACACACACACACACACACACATATGTAATATATATGCGCACACACACATATATATATATATATGCATACACAAATTTGCATTGTTGGATGTACTGGAAAAAGAAAAGTGAAAAATATTTTTATTTATTAACAAGTAATTTTTATTTTAATTAAAGATTCACAACCGGGTAGCTTTAAAAAGTTATATACTAATACAAAATTGACTAAAAATAAATACTACTATATAAAGAAATTATTTTTAAAAAATAACTGTTTAAAACCAGTATAAAAATATAACGCTATAAGAAAATAAATATAATAAACTATCATATTTTCCATTTTTTTTTCAATTTTCAATTTTTAAAAAACAGTTCTTTCCCACTTTCCTGTTTAATCTGGGATCAAAATTATGAAGGGCTCCTGCTCAACAGTGGGCGCATCCTGTCTTGCAGCAGGCTCCAGACTTTCAAGAACTCGACCCATTAGGGCTCGCAGGACTCGCATCTCCTCCCTCCGTGCCTCGCGGTCTTGCTCAAATCTTTCAACTGGGGAAAGATTATCAAACACTGCAGCAGAGACATTATACTAGTACCACCTACTAAGGTCCATGTCCACGAAGCACGCCTTTCATATGCACCCAGCCGGTCCTGGAGAACTGCCAGTCCTCGCCAGTCCTCGCAGCACCATCACTATGGTGCCCAGCCGCCCGATGGCATACTCTGAACAGCACCAAAGTGCTTCCCCTGTTGAAGAGAATTAAATTCGTGTTATCCAAAAAACAATAATAAAGTCTACCGCAGTCAATGTGAACAGACTTGAAATTTAAACTCAAGTACAGCTAACTTACCAATCATTATTAGTTGCTCCATCGCTGCTGCACAAATGACGGGGGCATGGTTTTTTGGTCTTCTGACAGCGGCACACATTGCCCTCTGTTTACCTCGCAGAAGCCATTGAAAAAGCCAACCTTGACTCCATGGAAAGCCATTGTACCAACATAGGGTGTTTTCAGACGTTACGGGGCCACTTGGCCCCGTACTGAAAACAACCCATTCATTCCCCGCCGGGGTCACCCCATCATGCCATATCAGACGTGCCGGGGGGATCCCGGCGGGGAACCTGGGAGGGGGCGGGGCCACGCGGCGCAACGTGCGGCTGCACGGCCCCGCCCCCTCCACGCACCCTGCCGCCCACCCTCCGGGGAGACGGGCGGGTGGAGGGGCCAATGCGGCCGCCGCGTCAGGCCGAATGCGCCATGGCCCAGGATCCCGCTGGGAATCCCGGGCCGTGGCAACCGGCCAGACGTTACTTTTTTTTGGTCCCCGCTGGGGATCTTTTTGACCATGCTTCCCGGGACATTCCCCCGGCTAGCCCAGGAAGCGTGGTTCAAATTGACCCCTTGTGGGTATTGACCGTGGCGAACATCTGGCGGCCACCAAACAGATGTTCGAGACACAGTGACCACAGGTGGGTATTCACCGTGGTTCACTGTGATCTCGTAACGTCTGAAAATACCCATAAAAACATAACATAAAAGCACTACTGAACAACAGAACTCTGTTGGCATAGTTGTTAAGGTTCCCCACTTGCTGTACAATTTTTAGCTGTCATTTCACGGGTTCAAATCCCTGTTGTTCTGTTTAGCTTAATTTTTTTTTTAATTTTTACATTAGTGTAATTGTTTTGTAATAATACAATTATTGCTGTGTTGTCTTGCTCATGGCATACTTTCTATGCCCCCAAATATTTATTTATTTATTTTATTTATTTATTTAAGACATTTATACCCCACCCCCTCCTGCACGCAGCTCGGAGCGGCTTCCAACAATAAAAAACATTAAACAATATAAAAACAGTTTATATGCTTTCTTATTACATTAACCTATAGCAAATCCGGGGAGTTTCTTCACATATCCATGGAGAAACTTTAAGCACGCTGCGTTGCTGCTAGGCAACGACCAACAATGCCATCTGGGAAGGGAGATTTAAACTGGGTGATGAGGCAAGAGGTTTAAACTGGGGATGAGGCAGGCAAGAGAGGAATGCAGGAGGAGGAGGCGGAGGTGGCCTCAGCACTGACAACACCACTGGAGTGTCAGCCTTGTACCCCCCACCTAGGCAGGGTGGCGCAGATCACCTCTCCCACCTCTCTGTGTTGGCTGCCAGTTGTGTTGTGTACTCCCTCACCTCATGTGTCGCGTCCCTGGTCTCTGTGTTGAATGCCCTCCTCTGTGTGCTCTGCTAGTTTCAGCCAGGCTAGCACCTGCAGTTTCCGCATCCCATGCCTCGAGTCGCTTCTTCTCAGTTCATTAAAACAATGTTGCGGCCGGCACCCGGTGGGCTTATCTACTGTCCTTGGAGCTCCCCCATCCCCTCCCGTCCCTCCAGGGCTTCGAGCCACCCATTCATTGCAGTAGTTACAGCCGCGTTCTGCTGCTGGAGACCATGGCTGGATGCTGCTCTTCCCCAGGGCTTGCAGGCATATTAGCAACCCATAGCTGGAGCTTCCACAAGACAATGACCCTGTGTGATCTTTGTCATTCCCCGGCCATGCAATTGCTTGCCAACTGCCCAGACAGCTGCACAGGTGCCTATGCGAGTCTCAGTTCCGGGCTCTGCTACTTTGGTTCTGGGTTGAACGCACTCAACTGCCAGTTGCATGTGGAGACACTGGGTCTCCGTCCCTTTCCCGATGGTCACATCCCGGAGATGATGTGCTCTCATGTGGTGTGGTCCACTGCAGAGACCATGTCCACTCTGTATGTGTGCTGCATGTCCTCCTTCACAGCCTGTCTGGTGGAGGGGTGGCCCTTCCTTGGCCGTGTCCTTCTTTGGCTCTGTCCATGGGGCCTGTGGGTACCGGCGCTCATGTGGTGCTTCCTATCACCACCTGTTGGAGCTGGGTCACCTTCAGTGGCCCCCAGCTAATGACTATGTCTTGCCAGAGCCCACCGCAGAAGAGCTGAAGGCGCTGGCTGGTGTGTGCTCTCAATCCGATGTGCAGGTGGGTCTTGCAATGCCGGATCCCTTCGAGGCTTACTACCTAGTCACACACTACATGTCTGAACTGGGATACCCTCAGGGCATGCTGCAGTGGCCCCACTACATGCACCTGGTGGCCCACCTGGCCCCTGGCCCCTTCTTGGCCCCCTGCAGCTGGCTGTGCCTGTGAGTCCCCCTGTGCCTTCCGTGCCCTCGGTGTGCTTCCGCGGCTTGCCTCTGCCCTGTCACAGTGGGTCACTGCCTGGCCTGCCTCCTCCATGATGTTCACTCCATTGCTTCCTCAAGTGCTTCCCTATCCTGTATTCCCTACTACGGCTTTGATTCCTCTTGTGCCCATTCCGAGTTGTGCCGGGTGCCCCACCAACCACCCATGGGTGACTCTGTGACCGTGGGTCCTTATCATGTTCCTCCCTGCACCAGGATGAGACAGACAGTTGTTTGATTTCAAACTTAATTGATTACTGCACTGGCCTATAGTGCACTCTGCAGTAGGTTGGTTGAACTTGGGAAGTTTTTTGTTTTTTTTTATTCAATAAATAATAATTTCTTTTTAGTTGTTTCAGTCTGTTTTCAAACTTTCCAGACAACCATCCCCTCCCCCACCTTCGGGGCAAGCCTGAGCTGAGTGAATGACTCCCAGACACATAATACTCAGCATGCCACCAGACAACCGTCCCCTTTCACCCAGCAAAAACAGAGTGTTTTTCAAACAACTTGAATGTGAACTTGCTACCCAAGTTAACTGGCTGACTGGCTAATAACTGTGGCCAGTGCCAGGCAGCCAGTTATTAGGAGGGAGGGGAGTTGAGTGGACTATTACTTCGTACACCGCCCCCACCTCAAACAGTTGGAGGAAGGAAACTGTTTGGTTCACTACTAGTAGCTAGCCGCCAGCTAGCTACTGCTAGCCAAACGTCCCCTCCCCCACCTTCGGGACACTCAGCCTAAAAAGGCTGGTCCAGGCAGGGGGGGAGTAGCCCAGCTGCATTGTATGTTATCTTAACAACACATCTCTGACTTTGAGAGAGCATAGCCGGCTACCCCTAGTTTAGCTGGAATCCAAAGACCAGTCCTCTCTCAGCCCCCCAAAGGGAGTGAGGATTGAGAACTGCTACTGCTCTTCTAAGTTGATCTATTGTGTCAGTAAAAGTGTCTTAATAAACGCTTTTAACGGGGGGGGGGAAGTAGCCCAGCTGCAGAAGCCATGCCCCGCCTGTAGCAGCAGTGAGCAATCCTGGCCAATGGGTTAATTGTTAAGTCTCTCTCCCTTGGTAATTGTGGCCTGTATGTATTTGTGTTCAAATCCCATTGCTGCATTTTTCATTTTTTTTGTTTTTTAAACACTAAAAGCAGTGTACAGTTAAAAGATGTCTTTCTATGGTTATTAGACAATTACAGTCGCCAATTTAAGGTGTTTCATTGCACAAAATACTGATAATAGTCGTGCTTTAGCTGACGTGTGTGGGTGCGCGCATGGCTCCACCCGAGATTTGCCATGCCATTGCTCATAGTCCCAGCAGAGAGTCTACTCTATGCAGCTTGTGAAGTGAACTCTCTGATTGCCCTGCCCCCAACCAAACAACCCACCCGGTAGTTAGCTAGCCACTGTAGCCATCCAACCTTCCCCTCCCCACCCCCTCTCCTGCCAAGCCTGTTTTACAACTTGCCATGCCATTGATCTGGCAATGTAAGCACATGAAGCCCAGTAGGTTGGTTTTGATTTGACTCAGTGGACTGCTGTGACTCCAAATAAACTAATAAATTAAAATTAATTTGCATCTAATAAATTAAAAAAATATATCATTATTTTAAAAGTGTTTTCCAGTCCACTTCAATAAAGGGAAGGAGTGTAAACAGTCACATGAAGTCCAGTAGGACTCAGGGGACTGTGCTGTGCTGTGACTCCAAATGTCTGATGAGCTAACTGCATTAACTCGCTTTTGGTTTGGGACAGAGCTTCTGTAGCATAGCATAGTATAGAAGCATAGCCCCTGTAGCATAGCCCCGCCGCACCAGCTTTCTGTTGCATAGCTTTGTGTACATAACATTCTGTAGCTACATTCTGTAGCATAGCTCCTGTAGCATAGCAGTTTACGTTCCCTGCTGTAATCCTGAATTTTTCGTTCTGGTGGTTCTAATCTGCAGTGGCCCGTTTTACTTTTATAAACAAATGTTTTATATTGCACGGTAAGATAAAATGATGTTACTGCGTCCTATCCTAGTTCAATTTCTACTTTACTTTATCAGACCTCTGTGCAGCAGCTAACTCTCACATTAGCTAGGTGTGTGCTTACTCTGTCTTGCGCCTCTGTTGGATTGCTAGCAAATGCGCTGGTGGCTGACAACCGACAACAGACAGGGAGAGGGGTGTGTGTGGAGAGGGGGGGCACCCCCCCGCGGCTTTACGTTGTTAGCTTTGGAACTTAAGCTGAAGTTGTCAAACTTCAAACTTTAAATTCCCCTTCTCCTCCCCCTTTCCACACACAACTCCAAAAGTTGTGAAGTTAACTTTACACAAGAATGAAAACTATTGGAGTCTAATGATTGTAGTGATGTGTCTTACTCCGGACTGGTGCTGCCCGTGCGTGCCCCGAGAGTGACCGTGCTCCACCTCCCTATTGAATCTCTCTCTAGTCTCTACCTGGACGGACGGACCCACCCCCACCTCGGCTGCATGGGTCATTTACTTAGCAACTGATGCACACCAATAAGAACAGCCCTTCTCCGTGACTGACAGCTGACAGCCACAGGCATTTAACACAGGGAGGCGGGCTTTATTTCACGTTGCCCATGTGCTGCAAGTTTACATGTAAAATCAATCTCAATTCAAAACTTCCAAAAATGGCTTTCCAGGGGTTTTCTGCACTTCTGGATGAGCTGATGAGAATTGGTAAGTAAAATTTTTATTGTTTTTTAATGGGAACACTCACTCTATTCTTGACATTAGTGGGGCTACATTGACATTAGTGGGGCTACTGTCGTTAATAGTGCATTGATATGTTTTATTTTACAATCACATTACAGGTGAAATCATAGTTGATATTGCCTCAGCAGTATGGGCAACAGTTTGGAATACCGTAGATGCGGTAGAGAACCTGGTGGCACGACAGGAGAAACTTGCTAAGTATTTCTCAAAGCTCCATTGTTAGTTACTATTACCCTGGGAGTATTGATCACATAAAATAAATACCTTTGCTGCTGTTTAAGAATGCATACACTAACTGAAATCTATTTTTACAGAAGAACAGCTGAGTGCCTTAAGGGAGGACACCACAGCGGTAAAAAATATGCTGTTGGAACTATTGGAAGAGGTGCAGGACCAGCATTGAGCTGCAAAATGTAAATAGTGAAAAATGCGTATTAATGTAAATAATGTATATATTTTTAAATGTTGTTTAATATTTTTATATTTAAAATGTTGTTTGTTCCTTTTTTTCCTTTGCCCTCATTATTTTTGTGCCTGTCCTGTTGATGAAAGCACACACCAGTGAAGTGACTAAGTTCACTGTTTTTACTCATTGTTGTGTTAACTTTCCACCGAGAATCTGCAACACTCACAACTGCAGGGGATACACAATGGTAGTGTAGCAGAGACATTTGTAATGTTGTTAAGGAGAGGAGATATTAAAAAGTGACGTGGAGAAAGAATTGAGTTGTATCATGTTTCCATGAAGGTTTGGACCTATGATTCCCACTGATCCCATCAAGCAGCTATGTGTCCATGTCTCCTTCCCTTTCCACCTAGCTACCATTATCTATTACTGAGATGGAGATATCATGAACTCTTGATTAATTTTGAATTTCTCATACCTTCCCACATGTTTTTCTATAGAGAGATAGATTGAGCTCTTCCTTATAAAGAACAACCACAATTATAAATTCCTTATAAAGAACAACCTTTGTTGTTCTTTATAAGGACTTTATAAAGAAGTCCTTATAAGAATAAAGACTTTGTTTTTATAAAGACCTTTGTGACCAAAGCTCACAAGTTATACAACCACCTAATTGTGCTATTTCACGTCCCTCGTGAAAAATAAAAAAGGTGGTTGGCCATGAAAATTAGTTGAGTTTAGTGTCACCTCCTGTACATGACCTTTTTCTGAGAGTAAATACATGTTCCCGTATTATTATTTTTTCAAGTAACACTCATGATTTTATAAACTTCTATCATATATTCTATCATTTTTTTAACTTCCCTCCCCTCAGATATGTGCCTCAATCTCTTCCCAAATGCTAGGAGTCCAAACAAAATGATTTTTAATAGCAAACTATAGGCATGCCTACTTTTTTAAGTGTAGCAGTACAAGGTACAAAGTGCACTGTTATCACAGCTGCATTATGATTGTATTACCTTTGCCCTGTGCCTTTGCCAGTTCACTCCTCCACCACAACCACCCACCACAACCACACCCACCACCCACATCTGTGTTCCGATTTATTTTATTAATATATACCATATGTCCAGTGTATGTTCAATGATTAAAAGATGATAAAGCAAATTTATGAATGAAGGTCAAATTAATTTTATTCAATATAGTAATTAATGTTATGCAGGTTGGTAGCTGTAGCACCGGCAATCATTTTGTTTTGAAAGCCACTGTGTTATATTCTCCATATGAAGGCAAAACCCGTAACACACATCTTATAAAAAACCCACTACTGGTTTGTGGGGAAAAAATTTGATTTCATGGAAAATTCCTTCATGACGCAATATGAAAATGGCAATCAGATTAGTACTCGATCCCAGAAGAATACTGTCAGTGGCTACAAATCGACTGTCTAGGTGTTCCGTGTTCATGTCATTAATTTATCCATGTTCCTGAAAAACAGCCTTTTAAAAAGCACAATTATTAGTCACATAGTATAAATGTATGGTAGTTGTATGTGTACAATTTGTACACAGCATCCATGAAAAAAACAACAACACGATGCTTACTCCAAAAAGACTGCACAAATCACTAAGAAAATGCATTTCTATGCTGTGTATGCACATGCCCCCCCTGCCCCTTGAGTCCAAGTCCAGTTTTCCTATGTGTCATTCCATTGAGGCCATGACCACACAGCATGCAAACAGCACAGCCTCCAAGTATAGGTCCACGTATGGAAAGGAGTACATTTGTTAGATTTCAAACTTGCGCTCCACCACAAGTTGCCATATGTGCCAACCACATATTATTATAATAGGGACTGGCTGTCTGGCAGAACCTGGACCTTTAAGGGAGTAACACCAGCCAAGAGTCCAGGAACACCTACAGACAAAGGGCCATGTCATGACAGGTTTTACAGCTAAGTGCAGGAACAGTCCTACACAGAGGATAGTGACTCATTTCTGCACAAGTGTGAAAGCCTAGAGACTAAGTGCCTGAGTAGGGCTGGCTGTACTTGGGCATGGTCAGTCCATCTTGAGAAGTAAAAGGAGGTTGGGAGCTCAGTTACAGAGGGAGAGAGAGAATAATGGCAGTGGCAACAAATAGACTGGCTAACTGTTGTGTGTTCCCATCATGAATGTATCCATGTTCCTGAAAAACAACATTTAAAAAAACACAATTATTAGTCACGCTTAATGTTGTTCAGTATGCATTTTTGATTTTTAATCTGGAATTTTCTATAAGGATCATGGTGTGCTGCTGCACTCCACAGTTACGTTAGATATGTATCCCTGTTTTAAAAACAAAAACCATACTCACTCTAAAGTTTGGTTTCTTCACTTCTCTTCACTTCTTATCTTGTGGTCGTGTAAATAGTAGTACCTTCCATATGACTAATGTTCACTGCCGGATTTACACCATGTGTTCCCTTATGCCAATTTGCATATGAGTCATTCCATGGAGGCCATGACTGCACAGATTGCATGTCTTGGGAACCAACAAACAGAAATGGAAAAGGGAACAAAGAAAAAGAGGCAAAACCTAGCAGGAGTGTAAAAAACAATACTTATTGTATAACACAGTCTGCATTGCCATTTCAAAATGGCCTGCACCACATTACGTGTACACATACATTCCTATGCTATGTATGCACATGCCCCCCCCTTGAGTCCAAGTGCAGTTTGCCTATGGATCATTCCGTTGAGGCCACGACCACACAGCATGCAAACTTTTGGAATCATTGCTGGTTGTGCTGCTATCCCGAGAAATAGATCCATGTTGCACACTCCTGCAATCCGTTCATGCACATGACCCCACCCCCACCCCATGCTCAGTAAGAGAAATCACTAAGCCAATGCATTCCTATGCTATGTATGCACATGCCCCCCCTTGAGTCCAGGTCCAGTTTGCCTATGGGTCATTCCGTTGAGACCATGACCACACAGCATGCAAACCGCACAGAATTGCTGGTTTGCACAGCAATTCTGTTGTGCAAAGAACTGCACAACATCGGGTATTTTCAGATGTTACGAGATCACAGTGAACCATGGTGAATACCCACCTGTGGTCAATGTGTCTCAAACATCTGTTTGGCGGCCGCCAGATGTTCGCCACGGTCAATACCCACATGGGGTCAATTTGAACCACGCTTCCGGGGCAATGTCCCGGGAAGCGTGGTCAAAGAGATCCCCAGCAGGGACAAAAAAAAAGTAACGTCTGGCCGGGCGCCACGGCCCGGGATCACTGGCGGGATCCCGGGCCATGGCGAATCCGGCCCGACGCGCCGGCCGCATTGGCCCCGCC
>QEPC01004828.1:14823-29011 GCA_003113815.1 Sphenodon punctatus | reverse complement strand
GTAAGAAACATATTTTATATGCTAGGCAGGCCAGGCTAGGATCTATCTAAGAACTGTTGCATTGGGTTCATGCTGTACCTGATTGTGTGAGCAGGATAATAAAATAGTGTTGTACCCAATTAAAAACGTCTAATTTGTGGTGTGGGGCTGACTAAGATCCCGATTGGGGAATTGTGCTTGGGAGGGAAATTACTGGATTTTAAATCCTAACAATATTGATGAGCTGAATTCATAAGTTTTGAAATCAGTTTCTGGAGAGCATACTGCTACTTTATTGATTGGAATTACTAGTATTAAGTTGTATTTTACTCATCATATTTTAATGTATATCAACAAAAATTCTTGCAGTTTTTGTAGATCCCTCTGAGCTTAAGGATCTGATACAGTTGTTCCCCATTGTCCCACATCTCATGAGGTTTGACTCTGCCTATATGGATTGCTGGTATCCCTTCGCAGGCTGTTAAACAAGTCCCTCCCCCCACAATCATATTCATTGTCCAGCCTCTGCGACTTTGCTCTGCCTGGTGGTGGGCCCAAGGGAACCCTCACAGGAAATAAACCTCAGTTAAATCTTCCAAGTTTCAAATGACAAGAACATAACGGCTGCCATCCTGGTTCAGACCAATGGTCCATCAAGCCCAACATCCTGTCTCCCTCATTGACCGTCCTCAGTCACTTCAGACAAATACCTAACAGGCCATAATGGAGTGATTATGACCTGCTGTTCACTTCCAGTTCCTGACAGTAAGCGGGTACATCCCCCAACCTACTTGACTAACAGCCATAAGACCTATCCTCCAAGAACTTATCCAATCCTTTTTTAAACCCAACTATGCTACAGGCCTTCACAACATCCTCTGGCAACAAGATCCACAAGTTAATTGTATGCTGAGTGAAAAAGTACTTCAGATTATCTGGTCCAAGTCCCTAGGAATTTACCAAAGTTTCAGAATCTCATCTATTGTTCTCAGCACCTCTCTCTACCGAAGCTAGTTGACATTTGAATGTCAGCGACTAAGGCTGGCAAAACCACTATCCAAGGGATGAACAGAACTAGTAGAAGTGGTCTACAGCTAAAGGTTACATTAAACTTACTGCATGTCCTTTAAAGTGTTCTTGATCCTTAGATCAGGTTTCAGTTTGCTTCCTTGATTCATTTTTCACTGATGTTAATATTATGCTTTTGTCTTTTCCTATACACTCATCTGTTCCTTGTATTTTAATCTCTCCTAATAGGTCATTATGCTGCTCTTACTCATTTATACTTTGTGCTTAATGTATATTTGGTTTCCTCAACAACATTAAAAAAAAAATCAGGTTTAAAGAAATCATTACACTTTATAGTACTAAGCCTTAATGGAAAAGCAAGAGGCAAATGTAAATGTGGTACGTTAGATATAGTAGCAGTATCTTTATGCTACAAAAAGATCAGAAAATTTTCATCTATTTATTCAGATAAAAACTGCATTTTATGTTCATTTGGATGAAAACATTTCCAGTTTTGAAATTTGCCCAAAGAAAAGTTTCACTAGAAAACATTTCAGTTAAATAGACATTTTTTCCAGTTGGATCAAACCAAAACAAAACTCATTACTGTTACAAACTGTGCATGGATAAATGCAATGCATCATTATGGATAGTGTAGCTTTGGAAAACATCTGCCATATTGTTCTGGTGATCTAGGTTTACCGTGAGGCACAGGCCATGTAAATTTAAAGCTTCTGAAATAAACTCTTCATTTCAGTTGCGCATACACAGTCAAAATGAACGTTTTGATCTAAGTTATATGTTTTAATATTTTTTTAGAAGGCCAGTGTTTTGCCTCCATTTGGGATGAGACGTAGTAGTTCAAATTTTTTGTGGGTTGTGAAATACATTTCTGGACCACTCTTAAAAATAGCAAGACACACAGAGTGTAAACAGTCAGAGGGCAGCTCCGGAAGTGGGTGACTATGAATGCCCCCATCATCCCTTGGTTGACTGGTCCATCTAAACTAGTGCTTACAATCTAAAGGGCACCTGTGTTCTTACACAAATGTGGAGCCTGCCAGAGGCCGGATCTGCTCTGTGGGCTCACCCCTGCAGCCACTCATTTCTAGCTCCACCTGGGTGCAAGGTGGGGTATGGGTCTAAGGGTGAGGAAGAGAGATCGGGGTCTGGTTACGGGGAAACGGGGATCAGTAGGGGACAGGAAAGGAAATGGGGTGAGAGCCTGTCCCGTGACCAGGACTCGTCCTCTCACTCGATGCCACGGGGTATGAAATTCCCTCAGGGTCTTAATTGGGCTTTCCTTCAAATAATGAAGGCAACCTGGCTCATCACAGGGAATGAGAGGAATGCTATGCTCACAGGGAAAGGTAATCCATGAACAAACACAAACCACAATACTTAGTGTCACACGGGTCCAGGGCGAGGTGAACTGGTGAGTGCAGGAGGAAGGGTCCTAGGTCGGCAAGGGGTGTGAAGGGAGGAGGAAGGGTAGGAATGGGAATGGGGAAGTGGGGAAGGGCTGGCACACAGGTATGGGGACACGGACTGACCAGGAGGAAAGGAGAAGGTGGGGTGTGGGAAAGAGTCAGGTGCTTCAATCCAACCACTCAATTCACACGACGCACAAAGGAGAGGAAGGAACAATTCACACAATAAGGGGCACACACAGCAGGAAGGCACAACACCACTCTCAAGCATAAGGCAAGACAGAGCAGCATATCATGGGGCCAGCCTCTCATACGCATCGATTAGCGGTGGGACTCTGGTGCCCTGCCAGTTGCTTTATGGTGGCAGAAACTGTGCTGCCCTACCTGGACCCAACGCTGTTGTTGATCCATCTGACGGTGGCACTGGGCCTGGAGTCCGTGCCGGCCACCTCTCCCCCTGATTGGGGGGTGTCAAGTCTCGGACAATTGCAGGTCCACCGGGTGTGGCTGGGCCTGGTTCCGGCACGTCGATAGGACCCCCCACCAGGGCTCTGTCCCTGCCTATTTGGCCAACTGCTCGGTCCCCCGCCACACTCACCCCCATTGCTGGGGCACGCACCATGACATGACAGTACCCCCCCATCCAAGGCCCCCCTCCGCTGCCACCGAGCGCACCCCAGGCTTAGAGGGGTGACACCAGTGGAAGTCGAGGAGCAACCGGGGGCATGAATGTTCATGGCAGGCTCCCATGAATGCTCATGCAGCCTGCAATTCCTCCAGTCAACTAGATAATACAGGTGAGAGCCCAGGATCTTAGAATCCAGAATGGCCCATACATCGTACTCTGGGTGTCCCTGCAGGAGAGTCAGTGGAGGTGGGGTTGCCCATTGCAGGGCATATTGTGCTGAATGGGCTTTTTTCAAGAGGGAGTTGTGCAAAGAGGGGTGAATGTGAAGATGAGCTTGCAGGGACACTGTATAGGGGACATCATTTAATTTACGTGCTATTGGAAATGGGCCCATATAGGCATTGTCCAGCTTGGCAGAGGGTCTTACTGATGGATAGTGTTTCCACCGGATCCATACTAGGTCGCCAACTTGGAGAGAGGGACCTGGGAGATGTTGCTTATCTGCAATGGCCTTGTATCATTACTGAGCGCTAGTTAGACAGTTGTATGCGAGTTGCTGTGCATTCTTGATTTGGGCGACTAAGGCCTCTGCAGCAGGAATATTGGATGTCGGTATTTCGGGAAGGTAGAGGGGGATGAAACCCATACGAAAGGTAAAAGAGTGAGTCTCCCAAGGAGGCGTTGGGTCCATTATTATAAGTAAATTCTGCAAGCAGGAGCTGTGATACCCAGTCGTCCTGGAGATAAGTACAATAACATCAGAGGTACTGTTCTATGTGTTGATTTACCCTCTAAACCTGGCCATTTTCCTGTGGATGGTAAGCTGTAGTGGGTCAGAGTTTGACCTCAAGTAAAAAAAACGCTTTCCAGAAATGGGAAATAAGTTGTGGACCCCTGTCGGACACAATTTTTCTAGGTATGCCATGTAGTCTCACTACTTCCCATAGAATGGAGTTCCACCATCTGTTTTGCAGATGGTAGTCCTTTACACAGCACAAAGTGGCCCAACTTGGTGAAGTAATTGATGATCACGAGAATGGTGTCATGGTCTTTTGACTTGGGTAGTGGTCCCATGAAATCCAAGGCTATCTTCTGCCATGGCCCCTTCGGGGTCTCCAGGTCTTTCAGGAGGCTGACAGGCAGCCAGCGAGGAGTCTTGGTGCGAGCAACCCTGAACATACCGTTCAACCTCTCGATAAATGCTTGGCCACCAGAATTTACATAGTAGAAGGGTTGGCGTTCGACATTGTCCGGGGTGCCCCACTAGTGGGCCAACAGAATTTGGGGTCTATATTTTGGGGGAATGATGATATGCCCCTTGTGGGAATACAATCCTTGTTTGTGTCCGTAGTCCTGTTGTTGGTATTCCTTTTTACTGGCAACCTGTAGTTGATAAAGGGACAGGAAAGTGACAGCAAACACCATAGGTGGGAGAAGGGGCCCGCTTAGAGGTGGGACTTGAGGCTCAAAGGTGTAGCATCTCGATAGTGAATCTGCCAGGGTGTTTTGGATACCTGGCCGGTACTGAATCCGGAAGCTGAAGTGTGAGAAGAACAATGGCCAGCAGGCATGCCTGGCACTAGCAATTTGGGAGGCTTGCATGAACGTAAGGTTTTTATGATCCGTTAATACCAGAATAGGGTGTGGCCTGCCCTCCAAAAAATGATGCCAGGCCTCAAATGTTACCTTGATGGCCAAGAGTTCCTTATCTAGGATGGTTTAATTTCGTTCGGCCGTCGTTAGCTTAGAGACATCGGGATGTTGGAAGAGTGGGGCCGATATGAAGGCTTACTTCAAATAGTCAAACGCGTTCTGTTGTGAGGACAACCAGTCATATTTGGCACCCTTTTTCAAAAGGGCAGTGAGAGGGGTCATACGATGGGCATAGTCAGCAATGTACTGCTGGTAGTAGTTGGTACTCCCAAGGAACTGTTGCAGGGATTTCACCGAAGTGGGAATGGGCCACTGTTGGATCACCATCACTTTACTAGGATCAATCTTGATGTCTTCGGAGGAAATGATGAAACCTAAAAAAAGGGACAGAGGTCGCATAGAAGATACACTTGCAATAGTTTGTGCGTCTGAAGGGCGGTGTAATACCATCTGTACTTGACAAATATGGTCCGATATGGAGGTGGAAAATATTAGTATATCGTCCAGATAGGCAATGACAAACAAATCCAACATTTCTCGCAGAATGTCGTTAATAAAATGTTGGAAGGTAGCTGGAGCACTGACCAGGCTGAACGACATCACTAAGTATTCAAAATGTCCAAAGCAAGTTCGGAACACTGTCTTCCATTCATAGTCTTGTCAAATTCGAACTAAATTGTAGGCCCCTCTCAAGTTGAGTTTGGTAAAAATGCAAGACCCCTGCAGCTTGCCTAAGAGCTCTGGGATTAAGGGTAAAGGATAGCAATTCTTGATAGTGATGTTATTTAATCCCCTATAATCAATGCAGGGACGGAGGTCCCCCTCCATCTTTGGGGCAAAAAAAGAGGGGGGCTCCAGCCAGAGATATGGAATGCCGAATAAACCCCTTAGCCAGGTTCTCTGTTATATGGTCCCTAAGAGTTGCCATCTCCTTGGGGGAGAGATTATAAATGCATCCGTAAGGGGGTTCTGTACCAGGGATGGTTTCTATAGGACAATCATAGGGTCGGTGAGGGAGGAAGATTAGATGTGTCCTGTTTACTAAAGACCTCTGCAAGGTCTCAATATGGTAGGGGAATCTCTGGGGATACCAGATCAGTGTGTGCACTGTGAATGACTTTAGAAAAAGGGGACACAATCACACAGTAGTGCAGACAATACAATGAGGGAAAAGCAATCTTCTGGGTAGACCAATCTATCATGGGGTTGTGCTGTTGCAGCCATGGGAACTCAAGGACAAGGGAGGAAAGGGGGGAGGTTATGACATCAAATCTCACCCATTCTCTATGGGCGCTGATAGGAGGGGTGCTAGACACCGTTGCAGGGGTCCCGACGTAAGAGGGGACCCATCTATGGTTTGAACTAGCTCCACAGAGGGTCAGGTTTGCTGTGTGGAGGCAAACCCGGAGTCTATAAAATTTCCAGAAGCCCCTGAATCTACTAGTGCTTTTTGATCAGAGCCTTGGAGGCAGACAACTGCAAGTTAAATATAACGTACAGTTGACCACCGCGCCCTGGTGCTTCGTATACCCAATTTCTGGGGTCAGGTTAATTCACCGAGAGGCCCCCAGCTTCTCTCGGTGAGCAGTATTTCCCAGCCCGGATTGTCGGGGTGGTTTAGAGGGACAGGTTCATGAAAAGTGGGACCCCGCTCCACAATAGAAGCAGAGCTTCAGATGTCTTCTCCACTCTCATTCCTCAGGGCTGAAGAGACCCTGGACCACCCTGATCTGCATAGGCTTGGGCCCCGCATTCCCAGAGCTTGATGTCCCTGAGGCCAGGAGGCCTCCTGTGGCCTTATGGGTCAATCTTCTCCCTTGGTCCTGCTGCTTCTCCCTACATCGTTCTGTCAGTCGTTCATCTATGTGAAGGGATAGGATGACAATTTCTTCTAAGGTATTTGGGGTAGTGGTGGCACTGGCTAGCTGATCTTTGATATCATCATTCAACCCTTGGCGGAATAAGGCCCATAAGACCGAGTCGCCCCAACCCAGATCCAAGGCCAGTTTACGGAATTGCGGAATGTAATCCAGTAAGGGAAGTTTCCCTTGTCGTACATGAAGGATTGCTTGCTCTGCGTTTCTCACGCGGTGGGCATAATCAAACAAAAAATGGAACGGTTTCAAGAATCCCTTATACTCACCCAGCAAGGGATCTTGCGATGCCAACAGTGGGCTAGCCCAATCCAAGGCTACTCCACCCAATAACCGTCTCCTTGGGGGAGAGATTATAAATGCATCTGTAAGGGGGTTCTGTACCAGGGATGGTTTCTATAGGACAATCATAAGGTCGGTGAGGGAGGAAGATCAGATGTGTCCTGTTTACTAAAGACCCCTGCAAGGTCTCAATATGGAAGTGGCAAAAGGCCACTTTTGCTTGGTCTGTTCCACACGTTAGGGGTTGAGTCTGGAATATGAGATTGCAGACACACAAAAATCCCTGACACTGGTTCCTATCTCCATAGAATTTGTCTGGGTGAGGAGCCTTAGGCTCCCAGGAAATGGGGACACTGGCGGCAATGGGTGAAGGAGGCAGGAGAGCCCCTTGGTCTATGGATTCCTCCTCACTCTCCATCTGCGGGATGGGAGCTGAGGCTAGTGCCTCCTGCAGAGCCTGATTGCGTCTCCACAATTCTTGGTTTACCCCGCATAAATCTTGCACCTCAAGGGTCAGAGATTGGACAGTCCTTAGGAGTTCTGCTACCTGATGTTCTAAGTCCATCTTAAGGGGAATAGGGAAGGGAGCCAGTAATTCTGTAAGGTGGGGTATGGGTCTAAGGGTGAGGAAGAGAGATCGGGGTCCAGTTATGGGGAAACGGGGACCAGTAGGGGACAGGAAAGGAAAAGGGGTGCAAGCCTGTCCTGTGACTGGGACTCCTCCTCTCACTTGATGCCACAGGGTAGGCTATTCCCTCAGGGTCTTAATTGGGCTTTCCTTCAAATAATGAAGGCAACCCGGCTCATCACAGGGAATGAGAGGGGAAAGGTAATCCACAAACAAACACAAACCGCAATACTTACAGTGTCACACGGGTCCAGGGCGAGGTGAACTGGTGAGTGTGGGAGGAAGGGTCCCAGGTCGGCAAGGGGTGTGAGGGGAAGGGGAAGGGTAGGAATGGGAATGAGGAACCGGGGAAGGGCTGGCACACAGATATGGGGGCACAGACTGACCAGGAGGAAAGGAGAAGGTGGGGTGTGGGAAAGAGTCAGGTGCTTCAATCCAATCACTCAATTCACACGACGCACAAAGGAGAGGGAGGAAGGATGAACAATTCACACAATAAGGGGCACACACAGCAGGAAGGCACAACACCACTCTCAGGCACAAGGCAAGACAGCAACGCATCAAGGGGCCAGCCTCTCATATGATTACTGGTGGGGCTCTCGTGCCCCGCCGGTCACTTTATGGCGGCAGAAGCTATGCTGCCCCGTCCAGACCCAAGGTTCCGCCCCTAGCATCTCCCACCGCCCTGCCAGCTTTGCACTGTGGCAGGGCGGGGCTATCATTCCTGTCCCATCTGATGGTGGCGCTGGGCCCGGAGTCCATGCCGGTCGCTCCTCCCCCTGATCGGAGGGTGTCAAGTCTCGGACAATTGCGGGGCCACCGGGCGGGACTGGGCCTGGTTCCGGCACGCCGGTAGGACCCACCACCACCACCAGGGCTCTGTCCCCACCAGATTTGGCCAACTGCTCAGTCCCCCACTGCTTGCGCTCCCGCTGCCGGGGCACGCACCACAGCGTGACACTGGGTATGCAACAGATGGACAGGCAGTGTCCCTGGACCATGATCCACCCACACGGCATGTCCCCTACCCCACACCACAGAGTTCTGGGTGCTCACCCAATGTCTAGGCTGGCACCCGCAACTCCATTATGCTAAATGGGGCAATGGATGGACGGGCATGGATCTGCCCAAAAGACAGGCAGCAGCAGCTCCACATTCGACCATTGCCCAAGGTTTGACTGGCCCGCTCATTGCAGCATGCTCTTGACTTTTCTGAAGCACTGTCAGTGGGGCTTCCCCAGAACAACCGCTGAACATCTGGGGGGCACCCTTTAGATGGACCAGTCAACCCAGGGAGATGGAGCGGGGGGGAATCTCCATGGCCACCACCAAAGCTGCCATCCATCTGTTTACACCTAGTGTGGATGCACCCTTTTGTGCAGTGCGCAGGGTTTAGGACTGGGTTGAAAGTGCATATACTTAGTGACATACACTAGCTCGCTGGTGGTACTAAATACTCACACTACTGCTATAGAGCCCAGCTCTACCAGCATCCTCAGATGGCTGACTCCATAAGCAGACCTACTCTTCAAGGGTGGCAGATTCAAGACTAAAGTGAGCAATATTCTTATGTACCAGATGGCTGTGTATGTTTGTTCTAGGATTTTCTTGTACCACACACAAATCCCTTCTTAATAAAAGCAAGTGGCTCAAAGGAATCCTGTACTAATTATCAGAGAAAAGGACTGGAGAATAACCATAAGCATCCCAAGTTCCATAGGGCCTGATCAGAGCATATTGCTTTGGAATGACAAGGACACCGGCAGTCTCACTTCTCTCCAGAATTTTACTGTGCTTCCTTCTCTCTTACAGGTAGAATACCTGCAATGGAAACCTAGCCTTGCCCCTCTTGGATGTATGAATTCAAACAGTCTTCAGTTACAGGATTATATAAACACACACACTCCCTTCCAGCCAATGTTGTTTACAAAGGTTTTCCCCTGGACATTAAAAAGAGGTCAGTGTGGATTAGGACAGATACGTGCATCCTTGAGGATCGGATCCCCTCTTGCTGGGCTGTACTCCCAGTTTTTGTCTATACGTGGTGTAACACTCATTGCAAGCTGCCTGCTGCCAGCACAGATCAAAGGGGTAGAAGAAAAGTAGCCATGTTGGTTGTACCTTGACCCCTTGCGTTGTCATGTGACCTGGCAGTGGACGGAAGAGAATATATTTATTTATTTATTCAAATTTATGCCCCACCCTTCCCACAGGCTGACTGCAGATCACAAACAATAAAAATATTTAAATGTATCCAGTAATACCCTAAAAGCCCCCAACCCTCCACAAAACCCACCCAATACCACCTCCCAATTATCCACACCCAAAACCCTTCACACCCCTACTCCAAAAACCCACCCCTACCCCCTATCCTCACCCACCCAATGCTTGTTCAAATAAAAGTCTTACACCGCCTCCAGACGATGCCCAGGCTCAAGCTCGACTGGACGTCCAGGGGAAGGGAGTTCCATAGTATTGGGGCAGCTACCAAGAACAAACATCTCCCTGTGAGCTCTTGTCGTAGAGAGAGACAGTGCTCGTAGAAGCCAGCAGTTGTATACTGCCTGAGTGGTGAGAAGCAGGTTAAGCAGAGCCTCTGCTCACAGGTGCTATCTCCTCTAATTAGATGTATAAGGCACTCAATATTAAAGAGAAGAGGAAAAACAAGCTAATTCCCATGCCCTAGATCAGAACAATAGCATTCTGCACAGAAGAAAGCATTTTCTTAAAAAGCACCTCGCTCTCCCAGCGTCCTCTTTCTAATCTGCACTCCAAGCACTGGTGAAGTTGACCTGGAACATCCTTCAGGTACTAAATTCCAACTGGCTTCCAGTATCAGATGTTCAGCAGCAAGCAGGAGCATCCCACCCTCAGTGAAAGCCCAAGCTCCAGGAAGAAAGGTCTTACCCTGTGGTGAGCACAGGGAGTCTCTAAGATACTCAGTCCAAAGTTTCTTTTCCCCACAATGCCCTCATTGCTACCACAATCCCCGCCTTTCCTGCCAAAACGAACTCCAGCATAAAACAGCAGCAGACAAAGCATGCAGCAAGGAATCATGTTTTGCTTGTTCTCCTGCCAACGAAGAAAAATGAAAACATCCCTCAAATTGAAAAGTCCACGGTACAGGTTGTATACCAGAGAGCCTAATGAACACATTTTTGGACTAATTTTTTTTAGACCGCCTCTAATTACAGAGCACCTGTTTGACACCAAAAACATCAACTGAAGCAGGAGTAAATAAGAGCACTTTGGTTTCTTTACCTAAGCAAATAAAATGGATGACCAGTGCGAGGATGTGCAGGTCATCCAAGACTGATTAGGCTTCTAATGTAGCACATTAGGCTCTAGTTTTAAGAAGGGTGGACACTACATTTTTCACACAGACTTTACCAGGGTCACCTTAAGGCAAGGTGGGCTAATCTGCCAGGGATAAATCTGGGTGGATGGAGGGATTCATGCAGCATGGAGTTGTCAACTGTCCCCTCTGCTTGGTTCTTCTGCTCTCTCTCTTCCTCCAGCATGGTGGGGCTTGGCTGAAAGGATCAAAGGTGGAAGCTGGCAGCTCCATGCAGCATGGGCCCCTCAGCTGCTCTGCTGCCTAGGCTACTCCCTTCCCTCCTGCTTGGAGGAGAAAGGATGTTGTGAAGGCCAATAGTATAACTGAGTTTTTTAAAGAATTGGATACGTTCTTGGAGAATAGGTCCATAAATGTCTGTTAGTCAATTTATCGGACCTATCCTGTTGGACCTATTGTGGACTTCAGAGACTTCATAACGGAGCAATCGATTTCTCTTCAGAATGTCAGGAGCTGGGCGTAAATGGCAGAGAAATTGATCGCTCCATTATGACCTCGGGTGTTTTCAGACAGTTGGCCCCATCACAAAATCAATGAATTAATCCCCCGCTGGGATGACCCGTCACACCCTAGCAGACGTGCCGGGGGATCCCGGCGGGGAATCGGGGAGGGGGCGGGGCCGTGCGGCACAACGTGCAGCCACACAGCCCCGCCCCCTCCACACTCCCCACCGCCCGCCCTCTGGGGAGATGGCCGGCCGCCACGGCCAATGCGGCCGCAGCACCCGTCCACTATGGCCACAGGCCAGAATCCCTGCGGGGATTCCGGGCCGTGGCCGCCGTCCAGATGTGACCACAGGGGTTGCCGCAGCGGGGAATCGCCCTCACCACACGATGGCCTCCAGCCCCGCCGCTTCAGCCACTCGNAATCGCCTTCACCACACGACGGCCTCCAGCCCCGCCGCTTCGGCCACTCGCGTGGTGAATGTGATTCCCCACTGTGGTAACATCGGGGGGGGGAACATCCGTTCCCCCCAACAGACGTTACGTGGTCCAAGCCACCACAGGGAATTGACTGTGGTTGACATTGACCACGTAACGTCTGAAAATACCCCTCGTGTGGACTTCTCTGAATGACCAGTGGTGGCCACCATCAGAGAAAGGAAGCTAGGCTGGATGAACTGTCTGTCTGAACCAGGATGGCAAGACCCATATTGGGAAAAGAAAGGGGAAAAGGACACACTGTATGTATCCAATACAAACGTACCTGCCCCTTCCCCGTTACCATCGCTACCACCTCGCAAGTGGCCTAAGGCTGGTCCTGTGCTTGCAGATTAATGACAAGTTTGCAAATAAATCATGTCTTTCATTTCACCTAATCACATACATTCCCTGCAGAGTTCCAGTGCTTAGGGGACATGACATTCCATTCACATTTTGAGGACTAACTCCAAAAGCAAAAAAAAAAAAAAAAAAAACAAGTCGGCAGACATTAACCTGATATGAAACCGTTCTTGCCCCACTACACCCCTGAACTAAGTGCCTGTATTGGTGCCCCATGCAGCCCTGAAACATGCATAAATGACCACCAAGGGTGGTTAAAGGGTGGTTAGCGTCATGTCTGTTTTCACCCTAAGTGTTTTGACAATAAAATTCACAATAGAGATAACTTAGTGGGTCTGATCACCTGCAGTCAGGTCTGTGTAAAACTTCACCCCTAGTCTGTATAAGCAAGCACCCATCTCAGATTTCTCTGTTTTGGTTTTTGAAACTGTTGGATTTTAATTTTTTAATTTTTTTTAAAATGTTGTTTTATTAAATTGTACGTCGCCCTGGGATGCCATTAGCATGGGAGGGCGACTAATAAATGTAATAAATAAATAAATACAAACGGATGGTGGAAGGACAACACATATTGGCCCTGAAATCTAGGTTATTATTGGTGATTCCACACTCTGGCTCTTCCTATGTATGGAAATCATAAAAGCAGATGAACCAGGAACTGGAAATTTTCATTAGATGGGGGTGTTCCCTGGGGCACATACGCCCAGTGAAGTGGCTATATACTAGGGGTGGGGAATTTCCCAAGGGCTACTTTGAAAATTAGTACAAGCTCCAAGGTTTACATAGCAGTTGGGGCATGGTGCTTAAGGGGTGTGCACAGAAAATAGAGGTTCCAGATCATAGATCTGTGTTATGGATCTGTCCCCCCTCCTTGTCTGCATGCCCTCATCTTTGCTACCTAACCCTGAGCTCAGTTTTTCAGGATAGGGACTGAATCCAGGAACTGGAAAGAAGACACCTAAAAACTAGCGGCAGGCTGCGTTTGACCCCTGGGCCTGAGGTTTCCCACCCCTGCCATATCCCCTTGTGGCCAGATCGAGTAGCTGCCCTCAAGGAGGATTGTGGACAGTGTGTGGCGATAGGGCACTACACTATGGGTTTTCTGAATTGTGGCAATAATTCACAAGAGGCTCTGATAGAGACAGACAGACATCCAGCTTATCCCATGGAACAGAATTGCCGCTAGCTACTTCCAGCAACTGAAGACTATAAAGTTGGCACCTTCCTTGCCCACCCTCTATGGCCTTCCGTCCCCCGCCACCTTAGTCCTTTCCACATGGATGAATCAACGAGCTCAGAATACAGACAAAGGTATCTCCGGCCCTTTTCACACAGGCCCTTTTTACAGACGCTCGAACACGGATAAAATGGGTGTTACATTTTATTATACATAGTACAGGGCAACACTGGAGTCCTGCAACATGGGCCCTTTTCACACAAGATGCCCCCACCCAGTTTCGCTGCGTGGAGGCGTCTGTGTAAAAATACCACGGGCAGTGGGTGTAGGTGCGTGCATGCTCCCGCACAACACCCATCTCCACCCACCACCCACCCACAGAGCAATGGACTCCACTGCCAGTTGCTCCGTGGGTGGAGATAGGTGTCGCATGGGAGCACGCACGCGCCTTCACCCACTGCCCGTGGTGTTACAGACACCTCCACCCATCTCCACCCAGCAAAACTGGGTGGAGCCATCTCGTGTGAAAAGGGCCCATGTTGCAGGGCTGCAGTGTTGCCCTGTACCATGCATAATAAAATGTAACACCCATTTTATCGGTGTTAGATCACTTGTGTAAGAAGGGCCACAGACACTGATAAAATGGGTTTTAAATGGGTGGCACACCTGCAGTCCTGCAACATGAATAATAAAATTTAACACCAATTTTATCAGTGTTAGCGTCTCTGTGGAAGGGAAGAGGGCCTTCAATGTTAGGAGTCCTCTTCAGTTTCCAGCCGAGATTGTAGGTGTTGCTTACCAAGGATTTCTCCTGGTTTCTGTAGAGCAACATTGCCATCTGGTGTCAGTTCCTTCCTCAGCAGCAGCGTCCCAAATAACTAGATGAAAAAC